>JAASGX010000173.1:0-37520 GCA_023334415.1 Phytopythium chamaehyphon | reverse complement strand
TTCCCATTGGCATCACCTTTCCTAATCCCAATCGAATGAAAATCTCTCTGAGCTCAAAGCCAAACATTTCAATCGTTTCCAATTATCAAATACAACACGCCGCTGCCTCCACCATGACGGCTGTGCATGCTCTCGCTCAAACCACTCGACGTGTTGCCAAACATCCTCGCCTTGCAGCTCTCCTCCTGCTGCCACCATCCGCTTCCGCATGGCTCATAGAACCTTGGTGGCGAGCTTCGCCACCCCTACAACGCCTCCAGGTCGCGCGAAGCGGAGCGAGTGCAAAGTCCCGAGGACGACGGCTGGGCCAGGCATCTTGCCAAGTTGAAGCTTGCTCGTCCGGTGCCTGACTGTGACATGTGACAGTCGACTCGTTTTTCTACGCCCTTCGTGAGCCCGTGAATGCATACCAGTCGCGCCTCGATCCATGGCGCCGAGCGCCTGCATGCGCCGCGCATTTCCCGACTCTCCGCGCTCTCCACACGCCCACTCGACTGCTGCAATCTTCGCAATGAACAAGGCGATCGACCACACGCTGCTCAAGGTGGCTGCTCTGAGCTTTAGTGTTCGCTCTAAAACTGCTCTAACCACAACACCACAGGCCGACGCGCAGCCCGAGCAGGTGCGCGAGCTGTGCCGCGAGGCCGCGCAGCACTCGTTCTGCTCCGTGTGCGTCAACTCCTCGTACGCCAAGCTCGCTCGCCAGGTGCTGGCTCAGTGTATTGATCCGACATCAAGATCCCAACCGGCTAACGCCTTGGATGATTGCATTTGTAGACGCTGGACGAGCTCAAGAGCGCCGACCACGTCAAGGTGTGCTGCGTCGTGGGCTTCCCGCTGGGCGCGTGCACGGCGGCGACCAAGGCGTTTGAGGCCCGCGAGGCGCTTGACGCCGGCGCAGAGGAGATCGACATGGTCATCAACGTCGGCCGCATGGCGGCGGGCGAGCACGATTTTGTGCTGCGCGATATCAGCGCCGTCGTCGAGGTGTGCAAGACGCGCGGCGCGGTCAGCAAGGTCATTCTCGAGACGGCACTGCTCTCGACCGAGCAGATTCGCACGGCCAGCGAGCTCGCCATCGCCGCTGGCGCCGACTTCATCAAGACCTCCACGGGCTTCTCCACTCGAGGTGCGCGCAATTTGGGGGTGGAATGGCAGCTATGAACAGCGAGCTGATACATGTGGCTGATGACAGGAGCGAGCGAGGAGGACGTCAAGCTCATGGCGAGCATTGCGCTGCCCGCGGGCAAGCAGGTCAAGGCCAGTGGCGGCATCCGCTCGGCCGAGGACGCCAAGAAAATGCTCGCGCTCGGCGCCTCGCGGCTCGGCACCAGCGCCGGCGTCAAGATCGTGCAGGGCGGCGCCAGCGACGCTGCCTACTAGAAACCTCCTAGCAGCATTCAGGACATCAACGCAGTGTAGCCATCATTGCGACTGCGTGCTCTGATGTCGTAACTGCCGCGCAACGTCATCACCTCGGCGATGATGCACCCTCAACGGCGGTCGCTGATTGGCCGCCTCAATACATCTTTAAATCAGTGTCCCACCTCAACTGTCTCTCTTTTTTCACATAAACCCCGCCACTTGACAGTCCAAACCGGACAAACTTCTGTTGATTACTCGTCCAACGGCTTCGACTCGCCTTGAGCAGCTCATTTCGCAAAGCGAGCAGCAGCCGATCAAGCGCACCAGGAAGGAAGCTCAGAGCCATGTTCACGGGCATCGTGGAGGAGCTGGGCGCCGTCGTGTCGATGCAGGAGCGACACGACCTGCGGCTGTGGAACGGCGAGACGGGCAGCGGCTGGGAGCTCGTGGTAGCCGTGCGCGTGGCGCTCGAGGGCGCGTACATCGGCTGCAGCATCGCCGTGAACGGCACGTGCCTCACGGCCACGAGCATCGACGGCGACCGCGTGGCCTTCGGCGTGGCGCCCGAGACGCTCGCGCGCACCAACCTGGGCGAGCTGCGGGCCGGCGACCAGGTCAACGTCGAGCGCTCCATGGGCGCGACGGACCGCAACAGCGGTCACTTCGTGCAGGGCCACGTCGACGGCACGGGCCGCATCGCCAGCTTCACGCGCGACCACGACTCGCTCTGGGTCAAGGTGCACACGCCGCCCGAGATCCTCGCCAACATCGTGCGCAAGGGATACGTCGCCATCGACGGCACGAGCCTCACCGTCTGCGAAGTCAACGCGCGCGAGGGCTGGTTCAACGTCATGCTCATCGCGCACACGCAGAACCACATCGTGCTGCCGCTCAAGAAGGTCGGAGACAAGGTCAACCTCGAGGCAGACGTGCTCGGCAAGTACGCCGCGCGCTCCGTCGCCGCCGTCACCGACCGCATCGACGCGCTCGAGCAACAGCTCAGCAAGGCCAACCAGCTCGCGCTCGCCGGCGCCGCGCTCAGCACGGTGCTCGCCGTCGCCTGGGCCGCCACCGCGCTGCAGCGCAAGTGAGTTAGGATTCAGCTATTGCAAGGAACGAGTATGTCCGATGAGATGCCGTGTGTGGCTTTGATTTAATATTGCTGACGTCTAACGGAGCCACGCTAGGCGTCCGTCTTGGGGGAGAAGACGCCGCCCGCGAGCAGCAGGTTGCGCGGCGTGAACTGCACGCGGTAGATGGGCGTGTGCTTGGAGCGGAGCGTCTTGAGCAGGAACCGCGACGGCGCCAGATCGGGCACAGCGTCCGCGCGCGCCATCTGCACGGGGTGAACGAATCGCGGTCGCTTGGGGGCTGGCACTGCTGAGGATGAAGATGTCACATGCATATTTGCCATCGCACCCGACAGCGATGCACCGCCTGCCGCATGGGTCGGCGTCGGCTGCTCCGTCAGCGTCTTCATATCCCACAGCCGCACCGTCGAGTCCATGCCACCGCTAGCGAGCACAGAGCTCTCGCGACTAAAATCTAGTGACGTGACCATCGCCTTGTGCCCGATGAGTGTCTCGAGGCGTTTGCCAGCGTGAAGGTCCCAAATGTTGATATACTGGTCATCGCCTGCGCTCGCGAGATACCGGCCATTGCTCGAGAAGGCAAGACTCCGCACGCCGTGAAAGTGACCCGTGAACACGCGAACGCACGTGCCGCTCTGGACGTCCCACAGCCGAACAGTCTTGTCGCTGGAGCCCGTTGCGAGGTAGTTGTTGTTTGGGTGGAAGCGAACGCAATCGACGTCTGAAAGATGCCCAGCGTATACCCGCAACGGTGTCACGCGGTCTGTGCTCCACAGGCGAGCCGTCCGGTCCATGGAGCAAGTCGCAAAGTAGTAGCCTAGAAGCGGCGCAAAGTTGACATCCCACACCGGAAATCCTCCCGTGTGGCCCCGATACGTCACCACGTTGCTCTTTGATGCAAGTGACCAAAGACGAACAGTGGAATCGGCCGATGCTGTCAGAGCAAACCGGTCGTCCGGAGAGAAATCAGCTCCATAGACCGCGCCGGAATGACCCCGGAGCACAGCCGTCTTCTCGTCAATGTCCGTGCTCGATTCGGCGCCGTGCTGGTGGTGAAAGGAGCCGCCAGTGGCTGTGCCCAGTGGCTGATCGTCGTTGCGCCACACTCGGAATGATGAATCATCGCAGGACGCGCCAACCAGGGTCACGTCGTCGCTAAAGCACATGTTGTTGATGTGCACCGCCGAGTTGAGCAGCGTAAAGCACAGCGCGGACGGCAGATTGCTCTTGTCGAGCGCTGCTCGCACTCTCAAGTCTTCAAGAACATGCGCCTTCATCTCTTGAGGCATCCGCAACACCAGCTTCTCCATGATCTCAGCATTGAAGGTCGACTTGCGGTCGGGCAGAGGCCCAGTCTCCTCAAGTGGCCCCTTCTTTTCACTAAGAGCAGCGGCGTCCGCGACGGATCCTGCTTTTGCACGCTTATGCTTTCGCTGCGCATCACTCGCCCCTGTTGCCCCAGCAGATTTGTCGGCAGTGGCACTGCTTGACTTCTTGTCACCACTCTTTGATGCAGCATCACCTGACGACGCGCTCTTTTTGTCGCCTTCTCCCCCGGCAGTGCCGCCACTGGCTGCTGGATCTGAACTTCCTGCATTTGCACCTGCTCCTGCAGCCCCGTTTGCTGTACCGCTATTTCCAGCATCATCCTTGGACTCGGCACCTGCTGCTCCCCCAGCGCCATCTTCAGCTTCAGGAACATGAACTTTCCGTTCGGGTAGGACACCCCACTGAATTGGCAGCGAGTTTAGATTCTCCAGCATGGAACGAGCGCTGCGGTCGCTTGACTTTGCAGCCATTCCCTGGCCGCTTGTGGCCGCGCGGATCAAGTGCTCGCCGTCGTACTTGCCGTTGTCAGGCATGAGGACCGAGGCGATCTCGCTTTCGTTCGGATGCTCGGACACTGCGACGACCTGTGCGACCTCGTCGGGCGACGTGTAGCCGCTCGAGTGCTCGTTCGTGGGCTCCAGGTTGTTCATCGGGTCAACGGGCCTGGTTTCCTCTGGTTCATCGTCTAGCTGGTGAACCGGGATCCCGGGCGAGTGGTTGGCCGCATCCACGACCAAGTTGACGCGCTCGTTGAGGATCGTGAGCAGTAGAAAGAGCCGCGCCTGGCTGAGGAACGAGTGCAGCAGCTCGAACGATAGCAGGCTGAGCTCAACCGAGAACTTGCTGTGCAGCACGAGCGTGGCGTACTCGCTCTCGCGTAGGTGCTGCGGCGAGAAGATCATGCCGAGCGCGCGCAGCTCCTCGAGGTGCAGGCGCTTGTGGTCGGCCGCAAACTTGTGGAAGAAGCGCGTCGCGTGCTCGGCGAAGCCCTTGGCCATGAGCTCGAGGAAGCAGTGTGCGAAGAGCGGGAAGGCCACGGCATGTAGCTCGTACTTGTACAGGTCGAGCGAGTTGCAGATCCAGTCCAGCAGCCGTCCATAGGCCTCGTCGTAGGCCTCCGGATCCCCGCCCGCGAGCCCGTAGAACAGCACGTGGTTGGCCGCGCACGCCTCCGTGTCGAGCCCGAGCGTCTGCGCGTAGCTCTCGAGCGTCGTGGTCTCGCCGCTCCCAAGTAGCCGCCGCCGCTCCTCATCGCCGCTGTGTCCTGGCTGTGAAGCCGGCTCGACGCGGTAACCTCTCCGCTTCAGGTACTGCAGCATCATCTCGTCCATGACGTTCTCGATCGAGCCGTCCGCGCGCCGCCGGCTCAGCGCCGCGCCACCGTCCGTTATCTCGGCGGCTGTAGGAAGCGCCAGCGCGCGCTCGGAGCCCGCCGCGAGCCCCAGCAGCAGCGCGCCGTTCGCCGCCTGCGCGCCGGCAGTCGAGCCGTGCTGCGTGGCGCTCGGCAGCGCAGCGGAGCTCGCGGAGCCCGCCCAGAGAGCACCGGCACCTCGGCCGGCCGCCTGCTCCATGTCGAATGAGGGGAAAATGCAAAGTGGAGCGCCAAAGTGGCCGGCCCATTTCCAGACGACATTCGCGCGACCTTCGCGAGACCTGGACGAGAGTGGGAACGAAGTGCAACCTTCGCGCAACATTAAAAACGCCATGTCAAGGAAGGACGATAACGAGTCTCCTGAGCACGAAGAAACTACCAGTGTTCGACTCCGGGTGAGCCAATTCGACATACTACAAGGTGTCGCCAAGCTTCTCTTTCGGTGCGCACCTTCGACATTGTCTGCAGTGCAGCACCTGTCATCGCACGCGTTCATTCATTCTAAGCTTTGTAATCGTCTGCAACCAGACCGTGCTGAGAAGCTCGTGCACTATTATTTTTTTCCAACGCAAAGAATGCGAGTGAAGAGGACATTGAGCGCTACACTCACCTTTGAATACACCATTCTTGACGCCTACTGCATTAAAGAGGAGGATACGCCGGCGAACCAAAATGATGTTAAGTGTTTAACTAGAGGATACCAAGTCACAATGTCTCCAGGGTGTCGATCGATAGCAGCGAACACGTCGTTCCCAGCTTCTGGATTTGGTGATTGACGATAGACAACTGGCTGTGTCCGTGGACGCCGAAGGTGTTTGTAGCGGCAGCTGGAAGTACATCGCGGCGCGTAAGCGCGAGCTTTGCTCGCTGTCTGTAGCAAGCGCTGTATTCCCACTGCCGTTTGCAGCGCTCTACACGGGATGTGCCAGGGATTTTCACGGTCACCTTAACCCGGTGCTGCCTAGCGAAGTGGTGACTGAGACTGGCAAGCAACAGCCTGAGACTGACTTACACCACTAACATTTACAAAACCGACATGCAGGATTCGAACTGCGAACCCCGGAGCCTTCGGTCCGGTAAGCAATTTTTTGCTGCGCATATCCATTTGTCTGTGATTTGTGTGTTTTGTGTGCATCCATGCAAGTACGCCCAAGTGCCTTGAATGGCCACCGTAATATACCTTTACATACATTGATGTTCTCAACCGAGAAGCAATTTAGCTTCTTTCGCACCACAAAGGCCATATACAATGACCTGTATTGCGAGATCGTCCCGTCTATCCCTAATGTTGCTCGCAAACATTAGGTGCTGGCATTACGTTAGCAGTTGGGTTGCATTGTTACACAACAGGAAAGCCATTTTCCAGATCGGCAGCTGTCACAAGTACCGCCACCTTGGCTAAACCGCAATTTTGCGCTTTCTTTATCGCTTCATTAAAAAAATTCAAATTAAAAAGATCAAAAATGTTCGCACAAATATTTTTATTTATCGATGCATGGTAGTAGCAACTAACGGTATCGCAAGCAAGCGCTGACGGTCTATCTTGGAGTGGTAAACACTTTCAATGAGTTCTGGTTGGATGTAAGTCAATGGCCATAAGATGAAAAAAATAAGGCTTTTCAGCCTACATGACAACCAGGCCAAAACGAATAGGAGGCTCTGATAGGCGACGCTTAAAAAGCGTCGCATAATGTAGCCACCCTGTAGCATGTTGGTGTCGATGCCAGCGGCGACCCTGGCGCATTTTATATAAGAATATCCTGTGCTGAAAGCCTAAACGAGAATTCATAATTGACAAGCTGTAAATCAAGCCGCGGGCAGTAAAAACATTTAGTCACGTCCGTTCTGACTTAGTGGCGCCTGGGTCGCGCTGTCATCGGCACCATCATGCTTCAGGGTGACTTAAATATCTGGAGGAGACTTCCACAACAATATCTTTGTGACAAACTTTCATGTTGGTAGCGGTATTAGCGAGACCCGCATTGACGAGGGCGGAGCAGTTACTTGCACGTATCTGCTCACCGCCCGCAAGACATGGCATTTTTAGAAAGATGATTATATTTTCGCTACGACGGATGAACGTGCGGCGTTGCAGTATATATCCCACCGTGATACGTACACGAGGAGATCACCTCAAGCAATGGAGTGGTACTGATCGAAGAGACAAACTAGTGCAAGCATCCATTTTAGCCTACACGACCAACATGGAGATTTTGGATCATGGGCGCTTAGAGGAGAAAAGATCGACCCAGAGCCAGAGGTTCGTACTCTTTGTGATAATTTTGGAATCTCAGTCAGTCGGCGTCTTGAAGACCGCTCGATTCAGCCTGGCGTGACTTAGAGACGCGGTCCAGCAACAATAGCAAGTGCTCGTCACGACCCACCTGCACCGAGGTTGTGGTCACATGCCCGGTACCACCCTACAGTGCCAGTGCAGTGCCACCCCAGCGGCTGCTGCATTGAGCTAGCAATGCGTGTCGCTTATCTTCCACCACCGCACAGTCAATTCATCGATAGAGCCACAAAATTCTAGGATGCCAATGTACCCATTCCATTCAGGTTCAAGTCCCTGGAGGAAATTTCTGGACTTGTCGACCTTGTAGCTGTTAAGGCCCGCTGGCAATTGGTGCGTTTTCTCAACATGCGCCTAGATGTCGCCTCCATCAGCCAAGTGAAGGCGCATGTACTCGTGCCTGAGCGCGGATGTCGAATCACAGATATATCGATGCGTCTCCTACCTATTATAGTGCACGATGAGCACCGCCTGCCCATTGCTAACTGCTGATACCCTTGCAGCGCTGACAACAAATTCAAATTTGAGTTGTAGGCAATGTGTGCGTGGGAGAAGGGAATCAATTGGAACGATATAGCTGTAGCTACGTGCTGACCGCTTCGTCAATGATATGAACCCAGGGGTGGTGTGGTGGGTCGACTGCGCTTAGACGCGGTAGTTTGAAATTGCCCTTGGAGTTAGCAGTTCCAGTATTTGCCCTGCGCAGCCAGTCATTCCGTAACGTCGGAGAGTGGGAACGGTGCGACCTCAGCTTGCCTTCAGGAAAACCCATGTTTCACCACTGACCAAAAAACCGCAGCACCACCAAAATTATCATACTCTACTTCGCTGCAAGCTGCCGCATCGGTCCAGCTTCAGTGCCTCCGCAGCAAGCTGCACCGACATCGGTCTCGGCTTCTACGCCGCCGACCAAAACCACCTCTTGCCCATGAAGAGGCGCAGCTACAGCGCCCAGACGTGGTACCTGGTGCCGTCAAACTTGCGAGGCCGCAGCAGGAAGCCACCGCCGTCCGTTGAACTCAAAACCTGTCAGGTAAGTGAAACAATCCGCGCTCGGGTTGGGCCGTGATGCTCGGAACGAGCTGATTTGCCCACGACGTCCAACATGCTCCAAAAATACTATTTTTCCACCAATAGCATCCATGTAAGCGTCAACTGATTGCTGAACCCGATCTGGTTGAACTCCCGCCGGTCACTCGTCAATTCCCGCCCGGCCGGCCGTTCCTCCAGCTCTCCAGCCCTCGCGCCCTCGGATCCCGCGCCAATGGGCAACCGCAGCAGCGCCCAGAGCTCCTCGCTCTTCGCCGCGCAGGCGCCCGACGTGCTGTTGCTCGTGTTCCCGCTGCGGCTGCTCTGGCACGCGCTCACGCGGCGCCTCAACGTCCTGCGCTCCGTCTGGCCGGACGCCAAGGGCCAAGAGCGCGAGCCGCAGGCCTCGGTGGTCGTCGACGGGCTCGTGTTCGGCGAGACGCCGCGCTTCCGGCCGCTCGAGGGCGCGCTCTACTTCTCCGACATGCTCGGCGGCCGCATCCTGCGGTACTCGCTCGCGGGCCGGAGCTCCAGCGTGGCCTTCGAGAGCAAGGACGACTTCGTCTCGGGCATCGGCTGGCTGCCGGACGACACGCTGCTCGTGGTCAGCATGAAGCGCAGGCAGCTGCTGGCCGTCGACCAGGGCGCCGACGGTCAGACAGCCAGAGTCTACGCCGACCTGGCCGACGTGACGCGGTACCGAGCCAACGACCTGGTCGTCGCGCCCTCGGGACACGCCTACGTCGGCAACTTCGGCTTCGACCACGCCAAGTTCGACACGTGTTGCTCCACGACGCTCGTGAGCGTCGACCCGGACAGCCGCAAGGTCCGCGTCGAGGCCACCAAGCTGCTCTTCCCCAACGCAGCCGTCATCACGCCCGACGGCAAGACGCTCATCGTCGGCGAGACCTTCGCCGGCAGGTTCACGGCTTTTGATATCGGCAGCGACGGCGCGCTCTCCAACCGCCGACTCTGGGCCGACGTCGGCTGCCCCGTCGACGGCATCTGCCTCGACGCGGAGGGCTGCATCTGGACCAGCGTGCCGCAGATCGGCATGTACGAGTCGCTCGGAGGAGCCCTGCTGCGCGTCAAGGAAGGCGGCGAGATCCGCAACATGTTCGGCCTCCGACGCAACGGCATCACGCACGGTGTGTTCGCGTGCAACCTCGCCACGGACCCGAACACGGGCGAGCACCTGCTGTTCTTCCACGAGGCTCCGTCCTGCAAGGACGAGGATATCTTCAAGGCCGGCCACGACAAGCCCACGCGCCTCGGACAGCTCAAGTCCATTCCCGTGTCGGTCGGGCCTGCGCGGATGCCGGACAACCCGCGGTACTCTGGCGGCTACTGCTAACTTAACGTGTAACAGCAGCCCCGTCTAATCGTTGCCGGCTTTGCAAGCCGAGGTTTTTGTCAAAGGCGATCCATGAAGGTTTCATACCCGCCAAATGAATTGATGAGTGGACTTCAAGTTGCTCAAGGGAGTTGTTTGTTGGTATTGCTGCCGCCTTCGATCGGCGACTCTCGCTCACTACTGACTTCCTGTCCTATGCAAATCGACCGCCGATCGTATGAGATGTATTCACAGCGGACGCTCGGTTGCTACTGCTAGAGCTCGAGTTTGAGTGCTGTGATGCCAATGAGCTGACCGACCCAAAGTCGCGATCATAGATGTTCACAGTTGATGTCTCAGTTTCACGAGCCGAAATGGCGGCGTCGAAATCAAAGTCCAGGATCTCGGGTGGCGCAATGGACGAACTGCTGGCAAGCTTGTCGAACAGCTCGAGGCGCCGGTAAACAGCGAGTGGATCCGGCATTGACAACTCTGCAACTGCGGCGCGAATTGCTTTCAGTTGCGTTGCAGCATGCACGCATCGCTTGCAGCACTCCAGTGGGACTTGGATTATTTCTATCTTGTTGGCCTTGCCCGAAGTCGGGCAGTTGGACTCAACCAAAAAGCTGAGCTTGTACTCTTCGGTGCAGCGCGAGCACATGCTGCCAGAACAGATACTACAGCCACCAACTTTCTTCTTGGAGCTCCTCTTCTTGCCCATGCTCAGGCTGTTCTCAAAATGGTGAAATAGCGCAGGCTTGCGCAGACTCTTGGTGCACACCGAACAGCGCTCCGCGTCTTCATACTCGTCAGCGATGGTTGCTGTCGTGCGAATGGAAGCAACGTTGATCACATCGGCATGGGCGCGGTACAGCATCCAGTTGAGCTTCCTTCGGTGAGCGCATTGGACGGCAAAATCCAGATTGGAAACTTTCTCGACTGCGAGGGCTACAGAAGTGCCGTGTGAGGCATCGCCACCGAGGTCGACTTGCACTTTGGCAAACACTTCGACTGTTCCGTTGGGCTTTTGCCGGAAGATCTGGTAGACCTCGAGTTTGCCCCGCACAATCTTTAGGTCCTCAAGTGTTGATACGCCTCGGACGTCGAGCGAGTGGATAATGTGGTATCCGACCTTCTCTTCAGCACCAGGAGTGCCCGTCGGATTCATTGTCGTCATTCCCGTTGCCTCGAGGAAGACAAAGTCGCGATGGCGTACGATGAGCCCCGACTTGTCCGCAACAATCCATTTCAGCTGAAGTCCTCGGAACGGGTCATCCACGCCAGCAGAGCGGACAGACGCTATCACAGCCGAATCAACTACGCTGTTGTTCGCATACGAAGCCTGAATCCGATCCATGGAGTCATTCTGACTGACGATGCCGTACATGAGGTCTTCCAAGTCGCCATCGATCGCGCCGTGCCAGAGCATTTGAGGTGGCGATTTTGGTTCCCTCGCGTTTCGTTCGACGTCGTTGCGACTCCCGATGCCTCCACTACCGAAGAACCGGGATCGTGAAACCTGGGACTGCGACGACTCCGTTAGATCTACTCGCGATCGAGTGCGACGCAGACGTCCACCCATCACAGACGCGCCGAACGAGTTGCTAGAGCCGGAAGGCGATCGTTGCTGGTACACCACCATATTCTGGCGCTGCTTGATGGACTTCCATTGCTTGGCATCGGGAACGCCCTTGTGCTCGCGCAGGAGCTGGTCGAAGTCCAGCACAGTTGAATCGACGAGCCCATCAGCGAGGCTGGCGAGGGATGCGTCGTCGCGCTCCGAAAGTTTCAAAGGCGTTGGAAACGGTCGCACCGGAAGCGGAAACTTCATGGTGGAGACCGGGAGGCACGTCACCAGAGCTGAACACGACCGGTGAGGTAGAGAAATGGGATGACCAGGCAGGGACCGCAACTGCGTGCCTCCTACTCAGCCACTTGCTTGTCAAGTGCGGCAGCGACACCGAGCAGTCCAAGCATGCAGCATGGATGATACGGCGTCTCTCACGCTGTCGCATTCGTGTGGTCTCGACAGGTGGCACGCGCAGTTCTCTTCGGCTCTGAGTACTGGGTATGCCACCGGCTGTCGGAGGCCTATACCAACGATTCCAAGTGGTTGCCAGCAATGTCCGGAGTCGAGCAGAGCCGTAAATGAGTGTCACGAAACCATGTGGGAGTGCCAGGACACAGGACACGAGGTTGCGTTTGCTAGGATCAGAGCTTTATCGCAGGTACTATGTATCTCGAGCTTTCTCCTTGACAAGACCGAGATCTATCCCGCTTCGAGACATGAGCATGGCCGTCATCGTCAGCACAAAGCGTATCGATCGTGTTTGCTTGCTTCAACTTGGACTCTGACCATACGCTCTGTCAGGATACGTTTGACAGCAATCAACAGGCATAGAGCTCGCGTTCATGAACTGTCTCGGAATCGCAACGTCTCCATTCCCGCTTTCGATAGCTTTCGCTTTCGATTCCCTGCCTCGAACATGGTAATCGAAGCTCTATGCTACAGGACAACCCCAACGTGTCGCCTTTACGGGCTTCATTTGTTTCTCCGTTCAAAACAAGTCATACATACCAAGCTTACAGATAACACACCGGGAAAGACGCTTACTCGCTTGCGGATGATACCGAGCTCGTTGGGCGCGTTGCCGACTCATAGTACACAGCTGCGGGGTTTTCAAGCGTCAACTCGCTCTGAGCAACTTCGAACGCACTCAGCTGCAGCGCCGAGTGCACACAGCGTGTGCAGCAGTCGATTGGGCGCTTCACAACACCTCGACTCCGGCGGTTGAGGAAGCTCAGCTTCTTGGGGACTCGGCACCGCGAGCAGATTTTGCTCGAGCAAATGCGGCAAGTCTTGGTCGTGAAGATCGACAAAGCATTCTTGGAGAGCTCCTTGGAACACACGCCGCATAATGCGTCACCGGGCTTGTCGCTCGAGATACGATTCTCCACTCCAGCGGTGAACAAGTAGTACGTGAGCTTGCGCTTCAGGCCGCATAGCGCCATTGATGGCAGGAACCCTGCTGCTTCAGCGGAGAAAGTCGTAGAAATGTAGGCAGGAACGTCGCCTCGTAGATCGTACATTACACGTCCATAGACCTCAACGATGCCCTTGCTCTTCTGTCGGAAAACCTGGTGTAGTTTGATCTCGCCACGAACCAGCTTGTAATGAGGGAGTTCGGGAACGCCTGGAATATCGACCGAGTGCCAGATCTGGTAGCCAATGCGGTCTCCTGTGACGGCACTCGTCGTGATGCCTGTGTAGTCGAGGTAGACGCCGTCGCGGTTGCGAATGACGCCTGAAGCCACCATTGGGGCCAGGTTGTTGGCGGACCACTTAACTTGCAGACCGTCAAACGGCTTATCGGGGGTAGCAGTGACCAGCGATGCCAGAACCAGCAAGTCGAGCCCGTTGTCGTCAATGTACGAAGACCGAATCTGGTAGGTCTCCGGAGTCTGGTGCACAATGCCAAGCATGAGGTCGTCTAGCTCGCAGTTGAGCGTGCCGAAGTAGAGCAGCTGCTGCATCGGGGCCTTGACTGGGGCTGAAGGCGCTGGAGGAGGGGCTACTGGGTCTTCCGTCTGCGACCGCGCCTTGGTAATGCTGTTGTTCTGCTGGAGCGCTACGGCAAGCGCGCAGCGGTCTTCGTAGATGACGAGGTTCTCCTTGCGCTTGATGGGCTTCCACCGCTCGAGGTCCAGGACGCCCTGGTTGCGCTGCAGCAGCGTCTCGTACTCGCTCAGGGTGTCGGAGAGGATGTTGTCGGCGGTCATGCGGAGCTCATTCTTCTCGACCTCGGACAGCGTGAGTGGCTGGAACGGAGACGCTGCCAGTGGGAACTTCATGGCTCGGGGCGGCGGGCGACGATATCGCAATGAGCGCGATGGTTAGAGCTGGCTGACTGCGAGCAGAGGCCAAATTGCAGAATGAGACTGCCAGGTGAACTCGTGTGTCGGGATCTGGTCTGAGGCACGGGGACCAGACCGCGGAGCTGCTGCTGGACACGCCGACAACACCACGAGGGCAGTGAACGCTGTATATCAGAGTGAGAGCAGCGCGAATGGAAAGGCGGCAGCAGAGACCGTGCCTTCATAAGACGCAAGGCACCTGCTGCCAAACAGCCGGCGGATCTGTCGACGGGTCCGACCCAATCTGGTCGATCGCCGCATACTCCAGCCCAGTGCGAGCACGCCCGGCAGGCAGCAGCACCGCAAAGCAGTCGCTGCCATAGGGTGCTGGTCATGGCCAGAGAGACCGGGGACGCTGTGAATCGCAGGCTGCGACTTCCATTCGACCGAACCCTGGAGCTCCTCGGTGGATTCCGCCGGCTGGTGAGCTAACGCTGCTCTCTGACTGTCGGAACCTTCGCGTGCTGCCACCGCCTGCTTAGACACGAGCCGTGAGTGCAAAGTGGTGAAGGTGGCGCGCTTCAACTTGCGAGCCGTGAGCAATCGAGACTTTGTGGTGCAGCACACAAAACAGCGCGGCGTCACGTGCGACTCGCACTTGAACTGCGTCTCGCCACGCTCAGCCCCCGCCTGATTGCTTTGACGTGTCCTCCGGCCTTTACGCACGCGTTGGGCGTCATGGTTGAGGCGTTGAGCCCACTGTCTTTGGGTCGCCATCATTACCAACGTGCCCGCAGCGCGCCTCCTGCAATCCAGTGAGCCCACTCTTTCGTCCGAGCGTCGCTGTATGCCATCAAGTGAGCCGTCTTTCACCGCCATGACCAGCTCTCTCGTCTCTCGAGCTCCAGCCTGCCAGTCAGTCGGGAACTGGAGCTCACCAAGACGCATCCATGATGAAGTTCCCGCTGGAGCAGCCGCCGTTCGCCCCCGTGGAGCTCTCGGACGCCGACGAGCTCGCCATGGCTGACCTGGCCGACCTGTTCGTGGCCGAGACGCTGGCCGACTACGAGGCGCACCTGGACGCCGGCGGCATCATCGACGAAGCGCGCTGGAAGACGTTCAAGAAGTTCGACAACGTGACGGTCTTCCAGGACCGACAGGGCCGGCAGCCTCGCCGCATGTCCCGCGACAGCATGACCATGCGCAGCCTCGAGGACGAATCGGGCGCGGGCGCGAGGGACGTGCAGCGCCTGCTCTGGTGCGGCTCCGTCATGGGCGACCTGGATGACCTCATGTACGCCGTGGTGAACCCGACGGCCGCCGAGGCGCGCGTTAAGTCTGTCTACGTCGGCAACAACGTGCTCGACTTCGCGGTGCTCGCGTCCATCGTCGAGGCCACGCCAGAGGACCCGTTCCGAGGGCTCCAGCTCAAGTGGGCAGTCAACGGCGGGCCCTCCATGATGCGGAGGATGGTGCGGCCCCGGGACTTCGTCTACCTCGAGTCGACGGGCATGACCCGCATGAAGTCCACGGGCGAGCGCGTGGGCTACCACATCCTCCACTCGGTCGAGATCCCGGGCGTGCCCGAGCTGCACGCCCACAAGATCGTGCGCGGCAGCATGACGCTGTACCACTTGTACCGACAGAAGAGCGACGGCGTCGTGGAGACGTACGTGAAGGCCTTCCTCGACCTGCTAGGCGACATGCCGGCTCCGATTGGAGCGATGGTGTCGGCCAAGGGCGTTGTCTCGGTCTGGAAGCTCGCCGAGTGCTCGCAGCTCAAGAAACTCAGCTGGATGCTGAGCAAGGCCGGTGCCAGTCGACCTCACCGACGACAGCAGCACCATTTGCTAGCTCCGTCGCTGACAGGACAACGGCGTGGCTACTGCAGCGTGTGCACGTCGGCCATCAAGGCCTCGCTGGTGCCAGGGTCGTCTCGAGACAAGAAGCAGCGGCGGAACACATGCCGCGTGTGCTCGGGCTCACTGTGCTCGCGATGCAGCGTGCCCAAGAAGATCTGCCACTTCAACGAGCGAACGCGCTCAGTGCAAGAGCACTCCATCACCTTCTGTATCGCGTGCGTCCGCGCGGCGACCGTCATGAACGGGCGAGACGTGGCGCTCGAGATGCTCCGCGAGCGCCGGGACCGCAAGATGTCGGCGATGACTTTGCATCGCGAGTGGAAGGCAGCCGCGGGTATTTCACCAACGTCGTCGTCCAACGCCTCGTCATCCTCGGCGTCCTACTCGTCGTCCTCGTTCGCATCGCGTTGATGCTTTTTGTAGCAGAAGCAGGTTCCGAGAGTTGTGGTTGTCAATCGGATTGAGTTTTTGTGGATGTTCGTGCACCTCTGCTGCTCAACCTCATGGGAGTCCTTTACGGGTCTCCCCATGCTCCGAGGATGCTACTGTCATGATCATCATGAACTCAACGGTGGTCGCCAGAGGCGGCGATGTCGTCACCAATCCTCGAGGTGATCCCGCTCCGCACTGGATGTCGGCAAAAACTGAGCCAACGTGGCACAGTCCTCAAGTCGACGACTGCTGGTCTTGCGCTCATCACGGTGGTCTGATGTCTGTGCACCTGTTTGACAGCACCGAACTGAAGACTAAATCCTCTCAACAAAGCGACCAGACCATCGAGCCCATTGGCATTAGACTTTTAGACTTTTCAGTGTGAACCGAGCGAAGGCTGGCTAACGAGTGCGTCTCATCGAGACGAGCGCCGATAAGCTAATGCCTAGAGAAAGCGCTCGCGGATTGTGTAGAAAAAATTGGCCTCCCACAACGAGGGCGACAACTTCGCGATTGCGTCGATCTCGGCCTTGATCTCGGGCGTCAACTTGTCCACAACCGACAGAGCCTTGACCGTTTCCTCCAGCTGAGCAGAGTTACGTGCTCCGAGCAACACCGTCGATACATTCTCGTTCGAGACGCACCAAGCGATCGCGAGCTGGGCCATCGAGCAGCCAAGCTTGTCAGCGATGGACGCAAGCAAGGGCACGATCGCAAGCTTTGCGTCCAAGTCGTGGATGAAAGCTCGGAAGGCTGGGTTCGAGAGGCGGGCGTCTTCAGGTGCGTTACCATCGTTGTACTTCCCGGTGAGCAATCCGCTCGCAAGAGGCGACCAGACCGCGAGTCCGAGCATGTGCGTCTTGACCACGTCGGCGTACTGGAACTCCACCTTCGAGCGCTCAAGCATGCTGTACTCTGGCTGCTCGACAATAGGGCGTGCGAGTCCGAGACGGTCGGCGATGGCACAGGCTTCCTGAATTGCGGCCGGAGACCAGTTGCTCGTTCCCCAGTAGAACGCCCAGCCTTGGCTGATGATGAAATTCATGGCGCGGACAACTTCTTCGAGCGGAGTGCACTTGTCGAGCCCGTGACAGAAGAGCACGTCGACGTACTCGAGCTGCAGCTTCTTGAGCGAGCGCTTGATCCCCTCGACGAGGTGCTTGCGGCTGAGACCTTGGGCATTGGGGCCTGGGGCAAAGAAGTTGAACCCCTTGTTTCCCCCAGCAAGCTTGGCGCTGATGACTAGGTCTTCGCGTTCCCAGATACCGTCCTGGGTACCCTTCTTGATGGCGGCGCCGAGCAAGACCTCCGCGTTGCCGTTATCGTAGTTCTCGGCCGTGTCGAAGAAGTTGATGCCGTGTGAGTACGCCGTCTTGACGACCTCGTACCACGTGTCCGCGGTCTGGTCGGCTTTTGGGATCATCCACGATCCGAGCGCGAGCTTGGAGACGAGAAGTCCAGAATTACCGAGGAAGCGGTAGGTCATCTTGCTGGTGTCCTTGTTGTTGTTGGCGGGCATGGTTAGCTGGAAGTTGTTGAGAGGGAGGCTTTGTGCGTGTCGAAGTGGATCGCGTTGTGAGTGCTGGCAACAAGTGGCCTCTGTCGAGCTTACTCCGTGATGTCGATGGGAGTTATTGGCGCTACACCAACTTGTCATACATATAGGTGCAGGCCATATCATGGCGCGAAATCTCAACTTCAAAGGACCGCGCCATGATTTCGCACTTGCCTAGCTGCTCGTCTAGCGAGGCCCAACGCACATTGATGTTAATGAATTCCTGTAGATGCGATGATCACAACGCGAAAACTCACTTTGGCGATGGGCTGCACGATTTCGCACATGAAGACTTGCGGAGGACGCAGCAACCATTCTTGGCTCGCTTACTCAGGCAGATGGTGGCGGCATCATCTGTGACGTGTGAACACTTGAAACTAGATCACATTTATACCACTTTCGACCACTGTACTGAACCCTTTCATACCTTACAGAATTTGCGTTGTCTACAGTTTGTGTAGCCATCTCGAAACGACGCGATCTTTTGGTTCAAGTGTAGCCATCCCTCGTTGGTTGGGGGCGAGCAGCTCAGCCGTTGGCCTCCATCCAGAAGAAGCTGCGCTGCGACTCGTTCGAGGAGCGGATGGTGCCGACCTCGTACATCTCGTACGGGTTCTCCTGCGCGAGCTCGCCCACGGCCACGTCGTAGCCGTTCGTCTCGACTGCCATGTGCACGCAGCGGGTGCAGAAGCTCATGCGCTTGGTGATGACCTCGCGCGTGACGGGCGAGAGAAAACTGAGGCGCCGCGGGATGCAGCAGCGCGAGCACATCTCGCCCTGGCAGATGCGGCAGCGCTTCTTGGCGTTCGAGGACCCCAGCAGCGACGAGTTGCGGTTCGAGCAGACCACGCAGCGCCCGCGCTTGTCGAACGACCGGTTTGCGTCCGCAGCCGTCGTGTGCGCCAGCTGGTTGTTCTTGAGCAGCCACGTGAGCTTCTTCATCTGCGAGCACACGAGCGCGCGCCAGATGGCGATCATGGCGTCCGCGCACGAGTACGTGGCCACGATCGGGTGCATGTCGCCCATGGTATCGCAAAAGCCGCGAAGGTACACCTCGACGACGCCCGGGCTCTTCTGGCGGAAGAGGTGGTAGATGGACAGACTGCCGCGCACGAGACGGAACTCCTGCAGGTGGCGCACCGACGGGATCTCGATCGAGTGGATGATGTGGTAGCCAATGCGCTCGCCGTCCGACGAGCGCGTGTAGCCCGTGGACTCGAGGTAGACAAAGTCTCGCGGGCGGATGAGCGGGCGCACGAGCGGCGGGCAGCCGTTGACACTCCACTTGAGCACGACCGTGCGCATGGGGTCTACAGGCGAGTTGTTGATGATGTTGCTGAGCACGAGGCAGTCGACAACGTTGTCGTGGATGTAGGACGTCTTGATCATCATGTTCTCGCGCGTCGGGTTGACGACACCGTACATGAGGTCGTCCAGGTCGCCCTCGATGGTGCCGAAGGCCATGATGACCTGGATCTTCTTGGCCGGCCCGACGTCGGGCACGTACGCCGGCACGTTGGTGGCCACCGTGGACGAGAGCGTCGACTCGCGCGCCACGCGGTCCTGGTACACGGCCATGTTCTCTCGGCGCTTGATGAACTTCCACTGTTTTCGGTCCACCACGCCGTTGTGCACCTTGGTGTGGTACTCGTAGTGGTCGAGCGTCTCCTGGACGTAGATCTCGGCGAGGTCCACGACCTGGCTGGCGTCCTGGTGCGACAGCTTGACGGGCTCGAACGGCGGCGTCTCGAGCGGGAACTTCATGGCGGTGTTGGTGCTCGGCGCTGCCTGGGGAATTGAAAAGTGAGGGTTCAACTCGCCTGCGCGAAATCCCGCGCTGCACCATCTGTGGTTTCGCCGTGCGAACCGCGTTGCACACCACTCGTACAATACTAGGCGAAGTGCTACGCCGGTTTAGCGGCGGCTGCGTGGGTAAGTCCATCTGCATTCTAGTGGCCAACGTAGCGCTTCGATTCGACTGATCTCGGAGAGATGAGAAGGGTTCGCATGCCTGGCGGCGCGCTGCAAGTGCAACCGCATTGAGCAGGAGAGGCGAAGCGAGTTTGCAATAGAAATCTACCCAGCGATCTCCTCCGTGAGGGGGACCGACGTGTTCTGTGAGGAGAAGCTCGTGCGTGCTGTCCTTCTCTCGGTCTTCCTAAAGAGAGTCGAGCATGGCAGGCAGCAGCAGTACCACTTGGCGTGCGGCTTCTGACCGCATCTTCTGTTCAGTCTGTTCAGTCGAGTTCTCAACGGAAGACGAGTAGCACTCATGTGAGTGCTGGAGCCATGCGGAACCCGAATTGTGCAGCAGCTCCCTCGATCTATCCGAGCCCAGCAGCCGTGCTACCAATGATGCGAGCGAGCACGTACACGCACTCGAGTTGCGGTCCAACACCGCTCTTTAACAGAAGCATCCATCTGCTCGGAACGTTCAAATCTTTGGATGGTAGAGCTTCGTTCATGATGTTGATGCGAGGGATGTTCACGATACGAGTCACGTGGGGTATGATTGCTAGTGGACACCATGGGGAGAATGACAAGCTAAATCTCCTACGAAGGCACCTAGCGAATCCATGGACTGACTCACGGCTAAAGCGAGAAATCACTCAACATTTGATCACTTGAGACATCCGCTGCCTCACCTCGGATGTTTGAATGAAATTTTGATCGCAGTATTTCATAGCTGTCAGAAACGGATGCAAGCCCACCAAGTTGAAGCGGAGCAGTTTTTGACCGGCCATATTCGAAAATGATTGCTCCAGCAGCCGAGCAAGTGCACGCACCAGCACTGTGCAGCAGCGTAGAGAACGGATGCTCGGATATGCAGAGAGTAAGTCTTCTTTCCCGTTCCGTCGCGCTGTTTCTCCAAATCCCAAAGCGGAATGCTCACGTGCTCGCGATCAACTGCTGAGCTTACCAATGCAATGGAAATTTGCTCAAGTACCACAGCCACAGTCAGTTGGGAGAAAATGTGGCAGACCTCTCAATCAAATGCCTACACCACCCAGCACGGACTGGTGGAGCACTCGCGCCCAAAGCTCGCTGTCATCGGACTGAATGCAGTCGCAATAGCACATTTGGTCATCCCAGCAGGCTGCTCCACCAACAGCCGGGTGCAAGTTGAAGTGGCGCGTGAAAGACGGGGCGATGGGTTCACCGCCTCGCCAGTCGCCCACTGTACCATACTCCCGTCCATCCAAGTGCTGGTGTCATCCGCGGATCGGGATGAGGAGCCACTGTGCCTAGAGATGACCGCAGCAGCTCGGCGATTGCATGAGCACCAGGCTCTGCCACCTCTCGCCCAGCTCCGTGGAGGCGACATCGTCTGCCTCTGGTGAGCTGTGATGCTCGCATGGGCCGTGGAGTGAGAAGCTGAGATGGCAAGCAGATTGGATAGCCCGTGGCTGTGATGCGATCGACTAGAACTCAACTGCGGCCACTGTGCATCCCAATGGAAGTCGTAGTGGTGGAGACATGAGAACCAATGGCCACGATGCACAACTTGGTTTGCATTGATGGCGCTGCCATGAGGTCGTGAACGCCGGCCTGTGATGCATTCAAGGCTCTACCACCAATGCACGAGCTGCGACTATCCCATTTGGCGCTCGTGGCCATGAACCCTGTCTTGTGATATGCTCCAGCTTGCTGGGATCATTCACGAACTCGAGATGCGCGCAGGAAGTCTGCTGGATATCTGTCACCACGAGCTCTTGAACGGCGATGCGCTCTCCGTCGCGTTGCGGCGACTCTAATGGCTTCGTGCAGACCTGTCGAGCCGTCGCGTAAAGGCTTGGCTGGCTGCTCTACTTCGGCGAACGCTCCGCCATCAACTGCGGAGCCATGTCAAGTCGAGTCCTCGAGATTTCAGCGGTCACGGCGGACCGATCAAGTCATCACCGTGCTCTCCGGCGTGTTGGCGAGTCAGCACGAGAGCACTTGCACCTCTCGTTGATCGATGGCTCGCAACGATGTCTCCTCGATTGTCGCAACGACTCGACACGGCTCCTCCTTCGTGGTTGTCTTCGGAGCTCCACGGGTTCATCTGCCGTCTCGCCACGGACCAGAGTCGACGACCTCACATTCCAATCCGCCAACCTCCAAGCAGGCCGACCTCGCCACCATGCCCGTAGTCGTCGACTCCACACAGCTCACGATCGTCGTCACGCCACCAACTCCTGACGTCGAGCACCCCGCAGACGGTGACAAGCCCACCGAGACCGCCAACGAGGCATCGGCTCCGTCGGATGGAGTAGCCGCCGAGCCTCTGACGATGGCCGACCTCGAGTCGAGCCACATGACGCAGTCGGGAAGGCTGCGCGTCATTTCGTCCGCCGACGTCGGCCCACTGTTCGAGAAGAGGCTGCCGAGCCTGCGCACCACCATGTTCCCGTTCCGTTACCTCGGCCACTGGTTCTCTCGGCGCTTCAACGTGTTCCCAAAGCGCTGGGACGACGCCGTGGAGCGCAGTAGGAACGCGAACGCCAGCAGCAATAGCAGCAGCAGGAGCGACGGAGGAGCCTCGACAGCGCAGCGGCAGCGCAGCGCTTCGGACCCCAAGGCGCAGTCGACGCTCGTGCTCGACGGCTTGGTCTACGGCGAGTCGCCGCGGTTCCGCGCAAGCGAGAACGCGCTCTACTTCTCCGACATGTACGGGCGGCAGGTCGTCCGCGTGGACTTGGCCACAGGAGGGCGCGAGACGGTGTACGAAGACGAAAACGACTTCCTGTCGGGCCTCGGCTGGCTCCCGGACGGGCGGATGCTGATCGTGTCCATGAACAAGCGCGTGGTGCTGGTCCACGACCGAGAGACCAAGAAGACATCGCAGTACGCGGACGTGTCGGCCGTGACCCAGGCGCGGGCCAACGACTTGGTCGTCGCCGCCAATGGCCGAGTCTACCTCGGCAACTTCGGCTTCCTAGTCGAGGACATTGGCGCGAGCTGTACGACGACGCTCGTGAGCGTCGACCCGGAGGACCGAGGTGTTCGAGTCGAGGCGAGGGGGCTCATGTTCCCGAACGGCGCTGTCATCACGCCCGACGGCACGACGCTCATCGTGGCCGAGACGTTCGAGGGCCTGCTGACAGCGTTCACGATCCGCGTCGAGGACGGGAGGCTGACGAACCGACGAGTGTGGGCTCGCGTCGGCGTGCCCATCGACGGCATCTGCCTCGACGCCGAGGGCTGTGTGTGGGCCAGCGTACCGCAGGTCGGGCTCTACGAGACGAGCGGTGGGCTGCTACGAGTGCGAGAGGGCGGGGCGGTCGTCAACATGCTGGGCTTCGGCCGCAACGGCATCCGCGGCGGCGTGTTCGCGTGCCAACTGGCCACCGACGCGCGCTCGGGCGAGAACAGGCTCTACTTCTTGGAGGCTCCGTCCTGCAAGGAGAGCGACATCTTCCGGTGCCAGGAGCCCACGAGGCACAGCGCGCTCAAGAGCATCCCAGTGCGCGTGGGGCCTGCGCTGATGGCGGGCTGCGCCACCTACAGCGGCGGCTACTGCTAGCCGCTAGCCGCCAAGTTGAAGTAGGATGGATACACTTCTGAATACCTCATTCGGTCCACCAACAAGGTACATCGTGCCGTAGTAAGGTCTCAAATGGTATACGGTACCGTTTGTGTGGTTCGTTCTGAGTCAGCTCTGATATCACAAACTGTGCAGATCGGGAAGTCAAGCGCAACTGTGCGCTCTTCATGCAGTGCCACTGCTGCCTGCACCGCTCGCGGCGTCGCTCGCCGTGTCGCGAGGTCGAGAAGCGATCGTTTAACACCGAGGTCCATTTGTCCTCTCGATCTCCTACTGAGTATTCAATAGCATTGCTCTACGAACGGTAATGGAGCCTTTGCTGGGAAAGGCTTGGCTTCGAGCTCACATCGTCGCGGCCTTGTCGACGACGGTCTCACATAGCGCGGACCCGCAGAACTGTAACTCAGCCAGCTGTGCGCAGCTTGAAATACTTGCTGCGAGTGACTTTGGCGCAACCAACTTCCTACTCAGGTCGACTATTGCGACCGGAATTAGCTCACGCCAGCCGCTCCGCGAGGCAGCCAGCGAGCAGCTATGAATGCCATCGCATGGCGCGAACACTCGCCATCTCCTTCCTCTCCCCTGCTATCGACAACAGCCAGCTGCCTGCCCCACAGACGCGAGGACGCGTGTTCGCAGCCCACGACGAGCTCCAGAGCTCCCACCGCAAGGCGAGCCGGCCGCACCGAGGCGCCGGTGGCCATGCGCACGGACGTGCCGGCCAACCCGTTCCCGGATGTGGCGCTCTCGGCGGACGACAAGCGAGTCATGATCAGCGCGGTGGACCTTCTGCTTCAGGATGCGTTGGCTCAGTATGAGGCGCATCTGACCGAGGACCGAGGCGTGGTACCCGAGCGCCTCTGGAAGCTCGTCAAGAGCCGAGATGGAGTCTCCGTCTACCGCAAGCGCCGCACCACGCCGCGCGCCAGCGAGTCCCCCAAGGTGCACACGATCCTGGCCATCGGCAGCGTGCCAGGGAGCGTCGACGACTTCCTGCTTGGGCTCGTCAACCCGTCCATGGCTGCAGCCGCGGCCTACTCCAAGTACATCTTCAAGGGCTCCGTGAGCGGCGCCGCAACGCTCGCGACGATTGTGGGGCCGTCGCGCAAGTCCCCAGACCGCACGGTGGCCATCAAGTGGGACGCGCACGGCGCGCTGTACCCGCTCAACAAGGTGTTTCGCACGCGCGACTTCGTCACGGCTGAAGCGACGGGCTCCACCATCAACTGGATGGGCGAGCGCATCGCGTATCACCTGCTGCATTCGGTCGATGTGGCTGGCGCGCCGGAGCTGCAGGAGTTCGGCTACATCCGCGCAACCAAATTCTTCGCGTTCCTCTATCGGCAGTCGTCGCCCGACAAGGTCGACGTCTACTGCACGGGGCGAATTGATACCAAGGGAGACGTCCCGACGGGAATCACCACACGCGCGTCGGCGGATGGTCTAGCCGACATCATCCTCCGCACCAAGTCCTTCTCCAACATCAAGAAGAAAACGTGGTGGCTACGATACCATGCGACGAGCGCAGGCACTGCGGGCATGGCCCCTCCTGTTGGCAATGCGTGTGGCGTGTGCTCCAAGCACATTTCGGGGATCATGTCGGCGCTAAGCAGAACATGCGCTGCGTGCAGTCGTCGGATATGCTCAAGTCGCACGTGTGGAGGCTCTAAGAAGGTCATCTACACTACCGGTAGCGACAATTCGCGTGGAGCGTTCGACATGAGCCACAGCAGCAAGAGTCACAGCAGCAAGAGCAGCAGCGGGCACAGCAGTGGTGGTGGAGATCGCGCCGAGTTTTCGCTTCGCAAGACGACGCTGTGTTCTCACTGCTTGGCAGCCGCGCTCCACCTTAACGCTTGGGAGATTGCTGCAAGTGACGCAGGCAGGAATCATGATGTCCCATCCGACACTGCTGATGAAGGCACCACGCCAGGTTCGCTCGCTAGCGCCAACCCCAGAACAAAGTTTCAGCGAGGGAGAGAGACCACTATCTCCAATCCCAATTTGTAGATCATCAGGATAAGTAGGAACCTCCCACGGCAGATAGATAGACAGCCGTACTAGAGAGCAAGCACGTGTTCATGTCAAGAGTCAAAGTAGAGAGCGTAATAAACGATCAGTGCAGTCTTCACTCTCTTATGTCACATTGTCCGAGGCACAACCGTCTCAGAATCATCCTCGTGAGTCATAGTTCCAATGGTGGCATCACGTCCTGCACCTGGTTGAGGCGATCGCACTCCAGTTTGTCGAGTCATCGCAAATTTCGCTATCTGTCTGCCTTGTGCCTCTTCCCGCGAGCACGAGATCGACGATGGGCGGAGTGGGAGTCGATCACTTGCGTGCCGTCACTGACGGCCCGTCAGGCGTATCGTCATTGAATTGCACCGTGCACTTGGCCAGCATCCCGATGGCACGCGAGTGTAACACGCCTCTCATCATTCTTTAGTCGCGCCACACTTTCACATTTTAGATACCGTGCGAAGGCCAACAGCATGTCCGATAGCTCGATGACCTCCAAGTCGAGTCCATTCCCCCCTCTTCGTCTTTCTGACGACGAGAAGCAAGCAATCCTCCACAAGATCGACGAGCTGCTGAGTGAGTCGCTGGCCGAATATGAACAGTTCCTGACGCAGGATCGCGCCACCGTCTCCGAGCTGCAGTGGAAGCCTGTCAAGAAGCGAGATGGTCTGTCGGCATACCGAAAGCGCCAAGTGGTTCTGCGAGAGTCCGACTCGACCAAGGTTCACACAGTCTTGGTAGTCGGCGAGACGGAGGGAACCATCGAGGATGCTATGCTCGGGAGTGTGCACTCCTCGCCCGATTTGACAGACGCATTCGAGAACTACTTGTACAGGTCTTCGACGCTTGGGTCAGCGCTCCTGTGTTCCATCATCGATCCGGCACCCAAATCGCCTGATAGAATGGTACACATTGTGTGGGACTCGCTCGGATCTCTGTCGTCGACGATCGACAGTGTGGTGAAGCCCCGCGACTTTGTGATGGCGATGGCGACTGGTTCAACTATAACTTCGACAGGCGAAAGAATCAGCTACAGATTTTACCACTCGGTTGACGTCGCCAGTGCGCCCCCGTTGCCTCACGCGATTCGCGCAACCAGGCATTTCACCTTCCTGCACCGTCAAGTCTCGCCGGATCGGATGCATGTCTTCATCGTTGGTCGAGTGGATCCAAAGGGTCGAATTCCGACGAATGTGTGTGTGCGTATATCAACCGACGGTGTCATCGAGACTGTGATCCGCGTCAATTGCTTTGCTGCCATGAAGAAGCGGGCATTCTTGCTTACCCAGCAGATGCGCTTTCACATGGCTGTTGTTGGAGACATCTTCCCTTTCGGAATTCCATCCGACTTCGCTGCTATAGCAAACACTGGCGAGTGCGCTGTATGCGGGAAGAAACCTTCATCCTGTTTGCTCAGTCCCGGGAAAGCTTGTGTGGTGTGTGGAAAGCCAGCTTGTTCGTCATGCTTCAAATCGAAAGGAGTCATCGTCGCTCCTGACAAAGAAAAAGACACTCGAGCATCGTTCAAGAAGCTGCCGTTTTGCGTGATATGTGAACACCACGCGATGCAGCTCAGCGGTTGGGACTTGAGCGTGACTGAGGCCGTGACTGCACAGGCAAAACTCCGGAACCGGGCGAACCCAAGCTTTTCATCGACAGCGAGCGGGTCGATGTAGTTACCGGTGTTGTAGTGGACAGGATGAATCTGGGCCACAGATGACAAGCGCTTGCCATGCGAATAGAGGAATGGCAAGTGTTGCTGTATCGATAGTCGTCTACAGTAACTTGCTTGACCACAAGATGCCTGGTTGTCGTGGACAGTGCATTACGTACTTTACGCTGCCAGTCTCTTTGACAGGCGTGTCTTCGATCATTCTCATCAACGCTTTCGTGTGCAAGAAGGAGACACAATCCGAAGGTATCTTGGATGGTACACTGCGTATCATACGCCGCGATGCCTTGACGGACCCGCCTGTCGTGCCAGTGTCAAATTGTCATGGCCAACGGCACGGACGACTCCCCAACTTTCTCTATGGCATGCCCATTTCCCCAGCTGCACCATTCTGATGACGAGAAGCAGACCATCCTCAACAAGATCGACGTGCTGCTGAGCGAGTCCCTATCCGAGTACGAGCAGTTTCTGCTGCAGGATCGAGCCATCGTTTCGGAGCTTCAGTGGAAGGCTGTCACGAAGCGAGATGGCATGTCAACGTACCGAAAGCGATACGTTTCTCCACGGGCGTCAGACTCCACCAAGGTTCACACTGTGCTCGGAGTCGGCGAGGCTGAGGGAGCTGTCGACGACGCCATGCTCGGAAGCGTGCACGCTTCGCCCGATGTGAGAGAAGCCTTCGAGCGAGTTCAGCTCAGCCAATGTTGGCTCTGCATTGCTTTGCCCCATCATCGAGCCTACGCCAAAGTCGCCTGACAAAATGGTTCGCATCACATGGGACGCGCTTGGAGGTCCGCCCTCGCCACTCGACAACGTGCTCAAACCCCGCGACTTCGTGGCAGCAGTAGCATCGGGATCGACTATAAATGCTGCTGGCGAGCGAATCGGCTACCTGCTCTACCACTCCGTCAACATCGCTGGCGCACCCGAGTTGCCTGACGCAATTCGTGCGAGAAAGCACTTCATCTTCTTGTACCGACAAGCCTCACCCAACCGAATGCATGTCTACAGTGTGGGGCGCGTCGATTTCAGAGGGCGAGTTCCAACTGGCGTTGCTGTGCGCGGATCGGCTGAGGGTATCATAGAAAGCGTCATTCGCATCAACCGCTTTTCCGAAATCAAGAAGCGAACATTTCTGCTCAACCAGCTCGTGGGAATTCGGAGCGGACGAACTGATACTCAGACTCCTTTTGGGATTCGAGCCAATCTCGCTGTCGTTGAGAACGCAGTAGGAGTCTGTCATCTGTGCGGAAAGCGAGCTTCAGGTTTGCTGTACTCGGGGAAAACCTGCGTGGTGTGTGGCAAACCAGCGTGCTCGTCGTGCTTCAAAACCAATCGCGCTATCGTTGCAGCCGAAAGGGAATTTCGAGCAACGACGGTGAAGCTGCCGTTTTGCGTAATATGTGAACAGCATGCGATGCAGCTCAGCGGCTGGGAGTTGAGTGTGGTTGAAGCGACAGCAGCGCAAGTGGAATCCCGGAAGCGTGCGAGCCGTCAACAGCCAGTAGGTCGGTGTAGATTTCCTCAATTCCGATCCCTGATATAAATGTGATCAAAACTCGCAGCAAAGATAGCTAGACTATTCCTAGTTTCGCTTTGCCCACGCAACGAAGTTAGTTGAAAGCACGTTGGAGACGATGCAGAAGCGATCTTCACCAGGGTTTCAACACTTAGTGTTACCCTCGACGTGCAAATGCCTCTAGGAAGGAAATTTCGAGAACCTAACAAGATCCACAGGCAGGAGCAGAGGGGGCGTGCCGAGTTTCAGCTTCATAAGATGGCGATCGGCGTCTGTGAAGGTCTCCAAGTTATCCTAGCTGTCTCAGTCAATAAACCGATGAAAGTCAAGGGATCAAATGCTACTCGAAAGTGTTCAAAAAGGCAGTGCAATCAAACGAAATCTTTAACATTGGCACTGTACGCAACAGTGTTGCGGCAGCATTCAAATACCCAAGTCGTTAGGTGAGCTGAGATGCCATTTGTCTAGTCAACCTGTCGTGTGCTGAATTTCGATGGCTGTGTGTGTCTCTCCCTTTGGCTTGAGAACGAGGCACAAGATGGGCGGAGTGGGAGTCGAGACCTCTTGCGTGCTGTCAGGAATCGTCACCGTGTGATGAACAGTGCATTCGCGCCCACTTCGTCTTGATGACTGTCATTGACTGGGCACGAGGATGCGACGGCTCTTATCACTGGATCGGCCAACCACTTTCGTCATTCGGACATTGAGTATATTGAGAGGGGCCAACAACATGTCCGATGGACCTTCAGATTCTTCGCTGTCGAGCCCATTTCCTCCGCTTCATCTGTCAGATAACGAGAAACAGACCATTATCCACAAGATTGACGAGCTCCTGAGCGAGTCTTTAGCTGACTACGAACAGTTTTTGCTGCGAGACCGCGCCACCGTGTCCGAGCTCGAGTGGAAGCCAGTAACCAAGCGACATGGTTTGAGTGCATACCGGAAGCGCCATGTAATTCCGCGGGAGTCAGACTCTTCAAAGGTTCACACTGTGCTTGTGGTTGGCGAGATAGAGGGAACCGTCGAGGACGTTATGCTCGGGAGTGTGCATGCTTCGTCCGACCTGACTGCCGTGTTCGAGAACTTCTTGTATGGGTCAGCGACTATCGGTTGTGCGACACTATGCTCTATCATTAAACCAACGCCCGATTCACCGGATAGAATGGTCCGAATCTCGTGGGACTCGCTCGGTTCTCTTTCTTCGACTCTCGACAGTGTAATGAAGCCCCGCGACTTCGTCATGGCGATGGCAAGTGGAGTGACCACTAATTCGACGGGCGAGCGAATTGCCTACGTATTCTCTCACTCCGTGGACGTCGCTAACGCACCCCCAACGCCGCAAGCGATTCGCGCAACCAGACACTTCACGTACCTTTATCGTCAGGTTTCGCCAGGCCGGATGCACCTCTACGTTGTGGGGCGCCTGGATCCCAAAGGACGAATCTTGACACGCGTCGCCGTGCGCGTATCGACTGATGCTGCTCTTGAAATCGCACCCGGCTTCATATCGTTTGCTGCCATTAAGAAGCGAACATTCCTACTCAACCAGCAGATGCACTTTCCAAGAGATTCGGCAGTCGATATATTCCCTTTTGGTATTCCAGCCGATTTTGCTACTGCACCTAGCACTGGTGAGTGCGCTTTATGCAAGAAGCGAGCGTCAGGCTTCTTGAGTACTGGGAAAACCTGTTCTGTGTGTGGAAAGCCGGCATGCTCGTCGTGTTTCAAGTCTCGGCAGGTCATTATCGCCGCCGACTCAGTCAAAAAGAATCGGGCAATAAAGAAGCTGCCATTTTGTTTGATCTGTGAACAGCGCGCGATGGAGCTGGGCGGTTGGGATTTAAGTGTGGCCGGCGCTACTGCTCGAACTTGAGAGACACGAGCTCCAGTTTCGAGTCCATGATGAGCAACACTACGTTATACTACGGCATTCGATGTAGCTCCACCGAAAACCAAATATGCAGCTCAATCATGATCATACCCAACCAAGTCTTTGAAATGCGTAATGCTGATCGCGCTTGTGTTACTTACCATCATTTATCAACTCGATATAGCGCGATCTGAACGATACATCGGTATTGTTTTTGTATCCAAAACAAACCGAAGCCGAGCTGGAACAGCACGGAGGCTGGCCTTGATCGGACATCATTGAGTTTTAGCAAAGACAACGGCTGATTTCGACTGGGAGACAAGCGCCACTCGCTCTACACGGCGATTGCTATACTTCGCGCTTAATGATTCCTCGCGCGTGAAAATTAACCTTGCATTGAGTGAGTCGCTCTGAAAGTGGAGTGAACAAAGCATATTTCAACCCCGATGCGAATTAGAATTGTCGAGTTCATGAAGAGTCTAGAAGCTGCACGTTTGCTCGAATTGCTGACAACTCGCCATACACTTCAGCGAGCGGGCGGGACTTGACTGCTAATGGCCACGAATACCTCTCCTAACTTCGAGCCGGCATCTGGACGCGGTGCTGACCCAAGTGCAAACTTCCTAAACACCGTCAGTTGAAGCTAGGCCCGCTCGTTCTACATAAGGATGCAACTCTTTTCAGATGCGGTGCAGCAGATCTCGGATTGACTCAGTCTCGGATTGACTCAGCACCACGTGATTGCTTCATGTAGCGATGCGATGCGATGTGAACCAATCAAGAAGATATAAAAGTGAGAAAATCAAACGAAGGGGTCTTGATTACCAGGTCGAAGTGGTGAGGATACCCTGTCTTCACAATTGGATCGCGTCAAAGCATTCAATAAAGCAGAAGAAAACGCAACTCACCAAGTTTGAAGATTCGTGAAGTCACGGGTCTTGCCAGTGCCAAGTAGATCTCGTTGCGAATGCAGAGTTTCTTTGTGAAGAATTATCTGCAGGGGAGCTACACTACACCATTCGAGTATCAAGACCAACCCTGAACGCGGCATCAAGGTCAACCACCTCCGAAAGTGGACCGTAGAGATGTCCTCTTCCCGGCACCAGTCGAACGATGGGCGGAGCAGGAACAGTGGTACCGTGTAGTAGTGAGTACACGTAGGTCGGCCAATCGCGGGTCGGTCGGACGCGATGGCTACGCACGCCTCACTCATATTGCGGATACCGAGCGAGGTCTCAGTCCTCCAAACTCGAGGCTCGAGGCTCCAGCATGGTCGACGGCTCCCTCGCGAGCCCGTTCCCCCGGCTGCGGCTCTCGGACGACGAGAAGCAGACCATCCTTCTCAAGATCGACGAGCTGCTGGGCGAGTCCCTGGCCGAGTACGAGCAGTTCCTGCTGCAGGACCGCGCCACGGTCTCCGATCTCCAGTGGAAGCAAGTGACCAAGCGAGACGGAATGACTGCGTACCGCAAACGCCAAGTGGTCCCGAGGGATTCCGACTCCACCAAGGTCCACACGGTGCTGGTGGTCGGCGAGATAGAGGGCACCGTCGAGGACGTCATGCTTGGGAGCGTCCACACTTCGGCCGACTTTACGTCTGCGTACGAGGACTTCATCTACAGGTCATCGACCCTCGGGTCCGCTTTACTGTGCTCCATCATCGAGCCAACCACGGAGGCTCCTGACAGGACGGTCCGCATCGCGTGGGATATGATTGGAGCCATGTCTTCGCCGCTCGACTCCGTGGTGAAGCCCCGCGACTACGTGGTGGCGGTAGCGACTGGAACGGCCATTAGCTCGGATTGTGAGCGCATCGGCTACCTGTTTTACCACTCGGTCGACGTTGCAAGCGCTCCCCCAGTGCCTCACGCGATTCGCGCGACCAGGCATTTGACCTTTCTGTTCCGACAAGTCTCTCCCGACCGGATGCACGTGTACGTCATGGGGCGAAGTGACCCAAAGGGGAAAATCCCGACTGGATTGGTCACCCGCGTAACCAGCGAAGCTTTAGTCGACACCGTGACCCGCGTCTGCGCTTTCGCCGCTATCAAGAAGCGAACATTCCTGCTGAGCCAGCAGCTACACCTTCGGTCAGAGTTCATGAACAACATTGTTCCATTCGGTATTCCGGCAGACTTTGCTGCTGTTGCCAGCGCTGGGGAGTGCAACGTCTGCGGAAAGCGAGCATCAGGCTTGTTGAGCTCGGGGAAGCCCTGCTCGGTGTGTGGGAAAACAACTTGCTCCTCATGCTTCAAGCTGTGGCATGTCATCATCGCCTCAGACAAAGTCAAGAATGCTCCGGCCACGATCAAAAAGCTACCGTTTTGTGTTATGTGTGAACAGCGTGCGAAGCAACTCAACGGCTATGATTTGAACATGGCAGAAGTTGCGGCTGCTTTAGCGAGAGAATCGAAAGACGCGAATCCCAGCTTTTCGTTGACAGCGAGCGAATCTACGTGATTCAACCACAGTCGTCGAAATTGGGCACCAACATCCAAATACCAAGTGTGACGATATCAAAATGTGCACAGCGACCGATTCCTCGCTGCACTTCACCACAATCTAAAATTCAACGTTTAATCTTTCAGTTGTTGTTTGCACGATTGCATCTGAAGGAACGCAGCTCAAACGCGAAAAGCTGGGCGTGTTTTTGTTAGAGTTGTGCAAAGGAAACTTGAGAATCCAAGGGCTCATGTTCGAGAACTAGGTCATCGACTCCATTTTCTCTCGCCCACCAGCTACACATTCCGTACCTAAACAAAGATCAGGAGAGTGTAAACTGCGGGGTTTGGCTTGTTGGACTCTGGAAAGCCATAATCGAAGAGCGGGGATATCAGCATGCTCGACGTGGTTCAGATTGCGGCATGCCGTCAATTCAGCACCACGACACCCCCATTTTCAAACTCCGTTGTAAGTTTTGCTCTACGTGGCGATGCACTTGGCGGAATTTCACCCCGCCCAATTCAAACCACAGAGTTAACCTGATGAGCCCCAGTACGAGGTCGGCAATTGTGTTGAGATGCTCATCCCAGGAGATAAACACAACCCGCACCGTCAGCTTCACAACCAGTGGCAGTGAAAACGCAGAGTTCTAAAGACAACGGCGTGTCCGTTTGCTGACTGTGAACTAACTGTGAGTCATGGGTCACAACCTACAGTATGGATGGATAGTGCACTGGACATCACCAATAGCTGATCTCTTCCCGTCGGGACGAGCAGAGTGGCGTCACGCCCCGCTGCCATCTGCTTGATGCGTGTCGTCATGGTACAACTGTGCGGTAGTACGTCACATCTGCCTCTCTCCTCGTTCGGAGCCCGAGCAGCGTTCATCGTTGGTTAGGTCGGTCCCACCGAGCCATTCGAGCTCCAGCGCCATGGTCGACGGCTCGCTCGTGAGCCCGTTCCCGCCGCTGCGGCTCTCGGACGACGAGAAGCACACGATCCTCACAAAGATCGACGAGCTGCTGGTTGAGTCCCTGGCCGAGTACGAGCGATTCCTGCACCACGACCGCGCCACGGTCTCGGAAACGCAGTGGAAGCAAGTGACCAAGCGAGATGGAATGACGGCGTACCGCAAGCGGCGAGTGATCCCGAGAGAGTCCGACTCGACCAAAGTCCACACGATCCTTGTGGTGGGCGAGGCTGACGGCACCGTCGAGGACGCCATGCTCGCCAGCGTCAATCCCTCGCCCGACCTAACCGACGCGTACGAGGACTACATCTACAGGACGTCGACTTTCGGGTCCGCTCTGCTCTGCCCAGTCATTCAGCCGACGACCGAGGAGCCCGACAGGACGGTCCGCATCGCATGGGATATGATCGCCTCCATGTCCGCGACCTTCGACACGGTGATCAAGCCCAGGGACTACGTGGTGGCCATCGCCACCGGCACGGTCGTCAGCTCCACTGGAGAACGACTTGGTTATTTGGTCTACCACTCGGTCGACGTCGCAAGCGCACCCCCAGTGCCCAACACGATTCGCGCTACCAGACATATGTTCTACCTGTATCGGCAAGTCAAGCTCAATCGAGTGCACGTCTACATTGTGGCGCGCAGCGACCCGAAGGGGAGAATCCCGACTGGTGCCGCTGCACGAGTAACCTCCGAAGCTATCATCAACTCCGTGATCCGCATCGACAACTTCGCAGCCATGAAGAAGCGAACGTTCCTGCTGAATGAGCGGCTATACCAAAGCGATTCCTCGAGCAACATCTATCTCAATGGGATATCACCCGAATATGCAGCCGTGGCCAGCTCCGGAGAGTGCAATGTGTGCGGGAAGCGAGCGTCGGGGATGCTAAGCTCGGGGAAGCCATGCTCGCTGTGTGGAAAGCCGACTTGCTCGTCGTGCTTCAAGCCCCGACGTGTCATCCTGTCCGCTGACAAGACAAAGAAACATCCAGCATTGACGAAGAAAATACCGTTCTGCTTCATGTGTGAGCAACGCGCGATGCAGGTCAGTGGTTGGGATCTTAACTTGGCTGAGGTTGCTGCGGCTCGAGCGAAGGATGCAAACGGATCGAGCACACATTTTTCATCCACAGCGAGCAGTTCTATGTGATGTAGTTGAGAAACCACCAGTACTTTGAAGTAAATCCCAAAGACCCAGAAACATGTCAATAGCTTGCTGAAGAGACCACAAGTTAGATGAGGCGCTGTGCAACGCGAGTGGAATGTTTCAAGAAGTAGTCTAAGCTTTCCAGATTGGTGTCACTATCGGTTGTCCAGGTTTGTGGGCATTCGCTGATTGGATTGAACATACCATGACCAGGATCGTGAGCGATGGCGAAACATCCAGGTTGGGGAGCAGCGGCAAAACATTTCGAACTTGAATATCTTGGCGTGGCACGTTTTCATCGCGAATCTAAGTGAATCGATGCGAGGCGTCCATCGCAAAACTAGGAGTAGCTGCAGTACTGCTTGGGTGTACCTGAGATTTCAGCAACTCTCAAATGTTGAAACCCAGTTTTTCTTTGACAACTTGTAGGATGGTGTGCTGGCCATTTGCTCTTCTTGGCCCATGAACTGAAGCCTGGATCTTTGAACATGGGTCCCAAGTCTCGTTTCCTGTATGCTTATCCTTGATTACCGTGCCAAATGAAAGTTTGTCTCCAGCAAACATTTTCCCCCCTTCTCCATGAACGGTGGGCAAGACGCTTTCTGAGAACGAGCAGCCTTATGTGCGATCTCCGTTTCGTTGTCATGAGGTTTCGCTTTTATACAAATCAGGTGCAAACTACAGTCGCTGCTGTAATTACCGCTGACTCAGCGTTCCGCATCTGAATGCCACTGCTCGATGGGTAGATGCCTGCGTCGCAAGCAGCCAGTCTAATCAAATTCGTCAGGCTGTACAGTACTCAGCATCACCGGCACGAGACGCAAGATGTGAGGAGTGGGCTTTATCAATAGTTTACAGAACCCACCAGTCTGTCGCACTATCACCAACTCGAATCATCACTAGCACTTTCGACAACCAAGCGAAGATCAATTGCGATATTCGACTCCGAAAGCTTGGTCAGCGGCTCTCTGATCATCCCTTTCGCTTCTTTACTTATCTCCGACGATGAGAAGTGAACCATCACATATAAGGTCGATGAGTTGCTTACCGGGTCTCTTACCGAGTACGAGCAGTTCCTCTCGAACGAACGCGTCAATGTGTCTGATCTCGAGTGGACATCTGTTGTGAAGCGAGTTGGCTTCAGTGCGTACAGGAAGCGACGAGCAATTTCACGGGAGTCGGACTCGTACAAAGTCCACTCCATACATGCATGTGGTGTGGTCGGCGAGCTAAAAGGAGCTGTCGAGGGTGTTATGCTTGGGAGCGTTCATGTTTCGGACGACTTCACATCCGCACTCGAGGATTACCTTTACAAGTCGTCAGAGCTCGGCTCTGCGCTACTCTGCTCCATAGCCGAGTCAATACTGGAGGCACCTGATCGGATAGTCCGCATTATCTGGGATATGCTTGGCTCTCAGTCTTCGACACTCGAAACCGTGCTAAAACCTCGTGACTACGTTATGGTAGTGGCGACCGACACGACCATCAAATCGACAGGCGAACGAATTGGCTATCGTTTGTTCCCACTCAGTCGACATCGCAAGTGCACCGCCAGTGCCTCACGCTATCCGCGCAACCAAAAACTTCACGTTCTTGTATCGACAGTTGCTCCCAGCCAGACGCACATCTATATCGTAGGCTGTACAGATCTTGGACCTGTTTTGACAGCGGTAGCTGCGCGCGTAGCATGCGATGCTTTAATGGACACGGTGAACGCATCAACAACTTCGCAGCCATGAAGAAGCGAACGTTCTTGCTAAATCAGAGGCAACACCACAAAAATCCCACTAACGTATTTTCTCTGTTGGTCTACCAGCCGAGTATGCAGCTGTGGCGAATTCCAGCGAATGCAAAGTATGCAACAAGCGAGCTTCGAGGCTGCTGAATTCGAGGAAGCTGTGCTCAGTGTGCGGAAATCCCACTTGCTCGGCGTGCTTCCCCGCTCACCAAGTCATCGTACCGTCCGACAAGACGAAAAAAGTTGACCTCGACCTCGATCAAATAGCTGCCGTTCTGCTTGATTTGCGAGCAGCATGCGATAAAACTCAATGGCTGGGGCCTGAACGCGGCTGAAATTACCGAAGCTCAACTGAAGAATGGGAATGCCGTGAACGCCACTTTTCATCCGCTGCGAGTGGTTCTCTGTGATACCGTTACGCCACTTTTGAAGATGGAACCACCGAAATCCTGAATTTCAGGTAGATCCTGAAACATGCTGGTACCCGAGCTTGAGCACCTTTCGGTCGATTAAATCAAGAGTCTGCATCAAGCTCTCATGGAGAGGCCTTGCGATCCCTAGTTGCTACTCATTTGAGCCAGCCCTCAGCGCTTGAAGAGTTTAACAGCACAAGTTCGGCACGACAATCAAGGCAATCAAGAATTGTTTTGCTCCGTTCTTTCGGTATCTCCTGCTGTCTCGCTGCTACTTGTCACTTCAATCCATTCAAAGGCGGACAAGGACTCGTTGGTTGGCTCCCGTGGACAGGACAGAACATGCTCACTCGTTGATGATGACTGAAGTTTGCTGGCAAGCACACGATTGGAGCAATCTTGTGTGATCCGCAAGCGAACCCAGCAGGGATTACAACGTCACGATGACTCGAAAGTCTCCGCCGGTCGTGTGGATACCCTGCAAGTGTCAAACAGGAGCCGACCGTCTCCATGGCGAGTCCGTTCCCTCCTTTACGGCTGTCTGACGATGAGAAACAGACCATCCTGCACAAGATCGACGAGCTGCTGAGCGAGTCGCTGGCCGAGTACGAGCAGTTCCTGCTGCAGGACCGCGCCACGGTCTCCGAGCTCCAGTGGAAGCCTGTGACCAAGAAAGATGGATTGACA
>JAASGX010000172.1:0-37551 GCA_023334415.1 Phytopythium chamaehyphon | reverse complement strand
TGATATCGAAGCTACGAATCTACAACGCATTAGTGAGTGCGCTTGGGACAACTCGTCTTTCGAGATGTGGCGCAGCTTCGAAAGCAGTCTCGGTATTGCCATTCGATACGACTACAACGTGTGGTTCAGCAGACTTCGGAACAATTCAACATACTCGCGCCACATTAGTGAGCTACTTGGCAGTGTGGTTGCACACAGACTTTCCACTGGTGACGCAACGATCAAGCGTATTCCTGGCACATTCAAAGGCGAGATCACATATTTGCGGGACCGTGAGCGTGTCGCGACGTGGACAGGATATATTGCGGCGGGATGTATGGCGTTCATCGTCATTAGAGCCATATTTCTCTTCTTGCCTTGCAATATGCTACGCGGAGACCTTCAGAGCTTTTGTTGTTTCCTGTCGCCACAGGGAAATCCGGAAATCGCGCCCAACCAGGTAATCAAGTTCGCCGAGGACGGTCGATGCAAAGCCGACCTTGTCCAAGGTCAGTTAGCCTGAAGAGTATGCCGAATTCCTGGCACGGCTAAAAGTGGATGTTCAAACGTTTTCTAGTGGTTGCCAACTGAGATCGCCTCAGCAAGGCCACCAAGGAACTGGAATTGTATCGGCTGTCCAACGTTCTCGTTCATGAGGAGAAGTTGCATAGCTACTTGACGGGATGGATTGAATGGCGCTCCCGACTAAAACCATTACTTCGAAGTAGGAAATTGGTTGTGGCTCGTTCGAGAAAGGACTTTGCCGACTTTGAAATGAATGAGGTTTGTGGTGGCTAGACGAAATCGATGTTAGCAGTGTGCATTGCGAGGCCGGAAGATGGCTGGTGCAGCGACGTCTCATTTCGAGTTTCTGACGAGCTGCCAATTCAAACCATCGACACTCCGTTCGCACACTATCTAATTAACCCCTGACAACAAAGCCACGTCGTCGAAAAACAGCAAACCAGGGAAACCACAGGACGATTGAAATGTTGCTAGATACTTCATGCACCTCGTCTCGTCAACACATAGCGATGCTTCAGACCCGGATCACGCAGGATCTGCCAACAGAAAAGTCATTGCACACTGTTGCACTCGTCCACGTGGGGTGGCACCTGGTCACCATCATTCCTCGCTCATCGCATCCCCTTCATGCTTGTCAATCAAAGTCTCTACGGTCTCACTTCCTGACTTTCCTTGACTGACTCACCACCAAGCTTGAGCTCATGACGCAGAGCGTGTGGCGAGTCGAGTGCGAAGCTCCCGACTGCTCGGGCGAAGCCGTCGCCGCGCTCTTCGTCTCGGCGTCCAACTCGGTTTTCGTCCGTTCGGCGACCGACGAGGAGCAGAAGCAATCGCAAGGCGCTGCAGCTTTCGTCGTCGCGAGTGGGAGCGACGTGCATTTCAATTCTCAAGTCGCGAGGATCAACGTCGACGCCACCACGGGGCTGCGAACGCTCAACGTCGGCTCGTTGCGGGGATTTTCGAGTTTTGAGATTGTTCTGGTGACTTCCAGAGCTGTGCAAAGCGTGAAAACGGTTGGCAGCGGGAGACTCGCGCTGGACGACCATGTGCTGTCGACCTCGGACTCCATTTCGCTCTCGGTTAGCGGCTCTGGGGACCTCTTTGTGGCCTCGAGCGACGTCTTGGTGCTCTCTCAGCTCGATGTTGTGACAGAGGGGAGTGGGGACGTCTACCTGTCGTGGAATGACGTCCGAGCTGGCAAGGTGGAGGTGACGACGGCGGGATCGGGGGACATCACGGTATTCACCGACTTGTTCGGGGTTTCGTCGAGCGCGTCGTTCTCTTCTAGTGGCTCTGGGAATCTGTGCTGGGCTGCTGACAGAAGTCTGGAGGTTGAGCAGCTTGAGGTGTACCAGATCAGCTCCGGAGACGTCTCCATCAATTCCAACGCCGGCCCCGGAGCGAGCTGCGACAGTATGAAGGTTCAGGCAGTTGGGTCGGGCGATGTCGATATTGGCAGCGTGCGTTGCAAGGTCGGGAACGTCGAGATGTTCGGCAGCAGCGACGTCACCGTTCAGGTTTCAGACTCGCTCACAGGACAAACCATTGGAGGCAGCGGCTCGGTTCGGTATGTCGGAAGCGCGCCGCAGTCGATTGCTCGCTCCTACTTTGGCGGGTACATCGCTTCCCCAGCCAAGTCGTCGTACAAGTCAGCAGTGTGCAAGCATCAAACTTTCCCGGTTTACCGACACGACAGCTCAATTCTGATTAATCCTGCGAATGGTGCTCCTATCAGCAGTGCGGGGCCATCACCGAGTGATGCGGCACCACTGGTGACCGACGCTGCGCCACTCGGTACTGTTGATCACCTATCGCCAAATGACTCGGCAGATGTTCCGCCGGGAACGGTCCCTCCCTCGCCAGACTCGAATCCGTTTGTGATCGACAAGCACCATTTGGACGCTCTTCTTCCATTGGGCGCTGCGGCATTGATTGCAGCGCTGGCGTTGTGGAAGTTCAACAGCAATCGGGTAAAGCGTCGACAGGAGTCGGGGTGGTACGGACCTCACGGGTTCAACCAGGGAGGTAACAGAGATGAACAGCAGCCGCTTGTCGGCGAACACAAGCCGGTGTACATCTGAAGCCAGTCATAAGAAAAGCGGCAATTGTCGGGTGAAGGCAAGTGAAGATACGATGTAACGTTGATAATCAACAGACGAAAATGAATGTTTAGTAGCGACCCAAATTCTATATCGACTGAGATGGCTGATCTAGAGAGCATGGAATTTGCTAGCGCCTAATATTGTTTTTTGCAAGCACTTCACTGAAAGCAGAATAAAGGAACGGCTCAAGCAAACAACTCAGAAGCGAAAAAGCGTAATCTTGTCTCCCGAAACGCGAAAAGCACACGACATGCGCCTGACAAACAGCCCATGTTGAATCCCATATTATTGTTGAGGCGCTTTAGCTCTCCGACAATTCCCAAACCATAATCACCAGTGTGCTTTATTCATTATCTTGATGGACCTTGCAAAGTGAGAAGAGTGGCGTTGCATAAACCTCGCTCGGCCTTTGCGAGTTTACTGAGGCCGCCGGAATTGATGAGTCGCATCCTTGTGTTTCCAGCATGTTTGGTGCGTTTTGAGGTGCTATCACTAATCAGTCTTGAAATTTCTCATCTGTTGCCTTCGGAAAAATTCTGATCTGTAACAGAATGGTACTGTTGACTCCGATGGCGTCGGGCTGTACAAATTCGTGCTTGGCCACCAAGGTGTTGTGTCGGTGACCAGCAGATTTGGGATGCTATGAACTTCAACTCATCTATGCTTGGTAAAAGGTATCGATCACTACAGACTGGATAGATTGGACGCTTTCTATTTGAATGCCTACTACGGCTTCAGGCTTGAAAGTGTTCTCGTGTCGAAAACGCCGCATGGATGGCATCCTCATCCAAAGCAAAAGCTGCTTAAAATGGTGACGACACCAACCAATGCATGGTTATCACGTTACGGTCCAAGCTTCCGACACTTTTTCTGGTCACACAAGATTTTGACGGAGAATCCATTGTGCTGGCACGAACCACGACTTCGAGAGCCTTCCGAAGCAAACCTGCAGCCCGACCGCCATTCTTTGCCACGGTATCTTTCCCCGTGGCATTGGAGCCATTCGCTCATGTTGAAGTGCGTGTCAACTCGCACCTCCCAAACTTAATCCCCGCCTGATTACCACTCGCGCCCGCCACCCGTGATTACTCCCCCGTCATCCCCAGTACCCTCTCAAAACTACTAGCACTACTAATATACACGTTTCTATTGGCTGAAAAAAAGCGAAACACCTGTGACACCAACCTCACCTTGGCGTAATCACCCCATACAAACCTCAAGTCAAAAAATCCCGCACCCAGTAGTCGACACCTTGATTTGAATTTGAATAGCTCCTCAGTCGAGAAAGTGCATCGTCCAGAGCTCATGCCCATGATGAAGCCGCTCGTGCTGCTATCGCTGCTGCTAACGCCGATATCCGGCGCTCTCGAGCTCCAACCAGGCGGCGTGCGGCCCCTCGCGCCCTTCTTCCAGGCCGACGGGCTCTCGTTCCAGCAAACGTGGGTCCTCCAGCCCAATTCCTCGCTCGACGCGCTTCGGTTCCTCTCCATTCGCTCCATTGCCCGCGTCGCCGTCGAGCTGCAGCCGCAGCTGCCGCTGCTGGACGCGCCCGACGCGCTGGCTGCTGTTGTGGTCTACGGCGACTCGCCGGCGGTCGTGGAGCTCGTGGAGCCGCAGGCGGAGGGCCAGCAGCTGAGTTTGAAGGTCAAGAATGAGGACGCACAAGTACAGGGACTGCTGTTCACGCAGGTTTACGTGAAGGCTGCGAAGCAGATTGAGAGGATCATGCTCGGATCCAGCGCGGACGTTGTGGTTGGGGACGGAGTGCTGGCGGAGGCGCCCAAGGCCGTGGAGATTGGGAACACCGCGAGCGGGGATCTTGGCGTCAAGCTGGCCGAGGATTTGGTGGTTGACAAGCTTCGTGTGGCCGCGGAAGGCAGCGGGCATGTTCAGGTCAAGACGCCGGGGTTTCGAGCTGCTAGCGAGCTTGATGTGAGCGTTTCCGGATCGGGAGCGTTCAAGATGTACACGAGAGAGGTGGATACGCCCGTAATTCGAGTGGACGTGGCGGGATCCGGGGAGTTTGAGATTAAGAATGAAGACCGAGCTGGGGGATCGTGCAAGCGAGAGGAGATCAACTTGCAGGGGTCAGGCAGCGCCAAGACCGGAGCTGTCGTCTGTGAAAGCGTCAGTGTCAACATTGCAGGGTCCGGCAGCGCGGTCATCCAGGCGAGCAGCGAGCTGTCAGTCGACGTCTTGGGGTCTGGACACGTCAAGTACGTGAACAAGCTGCCCCCGCAGGTGCATGTGGATGGAGCTTTCCCGCAACTGCGCAGCAAGACGCTCAAGCACAAGTCGAGCAAGCAGTACGTGTACAAGGACAAGTACAGCTTCAAGACGCTCAAGCACCGCGCGCAGCACGTCGTCGTGCACGTGACCTCTTCGACGGGGGACGCCGACCCGAGCGTGACGGTCTGGTCGACCGACTCCATCATCAACATGGAGTCGCTCGAGGTGGACCCGTCGAGCACGCCGCTCTTTGCAGGAATGACGTTCAGCAGTGCATCGTCGATGCTCATGCCGAGCGCGACGGCTGCCGTCTTGGCTGCTGTCTTTGCAGGTTTCGTCGTGGCGACCCGTCTTCGTCGTCGTGTGGGACGCGGATACCACTCGATCTCCTAACGACCAAGGACGGATCGTGATGTTGTATAGCTCTTCTAGTGTAGTAGTAGGTAGCAAACGCCCGAAAGACGCGCCGAGCCCATTGGCTCCGAGCCCGTTCCCACCCATCGCGCCAAGTGAATTAAGGCAAACCTTTTGAAAATTGCGATGTTGTATGTGTGTTGAAGATAGTGGCAGCGTTGACAGCGTTGTTTTCTGTGAGCTCGTCTTGACTTCTTCCAGGGTCCGATAACACGTGTTCTTGCCACGTCATGAAGTGCTGAAGTAGCTAGGAACATTCTTATCGTCACCTCATTCTGCCACGTCCACTCGGCGGTCATTCACATCTCATTCACCTTCGGAATTGTCCCCCCAAGCGTCTATCACCAATGGCACATCCCTGGTTGTCCCTGGTTGACGCGACAGCCAAAAGATGATCGATCGGATCGATCGCCGTTCGCCTTCAACAGCACGCAGAATGTTGGTCAAAGGCAAGTTACTGATGAGTGAATGAATGCTAAACTCACCTGGAATGATGGCGGACGATTGGCGATCGCAATGAGCCATTGCTGTCGCCTCATGATCACCAATGCTCGTCCAAGATCCACGACGCAAAAGCTCGGCGATTTTTTCAAGCTGCTCACTTTGCAATTTCCTTCCAACTCATCAAGCGGCCTCGACATCCGAAAATTGCAAGTTGCAACAAATTCCTGGCTTCATTATGGCTCGCTGGCATCTACTGTCGCTCTTGGCTGCGGCTGCGCATTCGTCCGCCTTTGCCGGTCTTTTGACGCATTCTGAAGGCGTGGAATCCGTCAAGACTCCGTTTTCCGGCCTGACACTGCAGAAGCAGTGGGCGGTCTCGGGATCGGACTTCAGCAAGCTTGAAGTGCGGACTTTTGGCCGAGTGCTTGTCGAGCTTGCGACCGAAGATGATCGGGATGGCTGGAGCTCCGAACAGCTGGCCAGCATCACCGTCTACTCGGATGCGAGCGACCTGCTCGAGATCTTTGACGTGGCTCCGATCGACCAGAGCGGACTTTCACTGCGAGTCAAGAACCAAAACGCTGAGGCTCAAGGCCTTCTGTACTCGCGCGTTCGAGTCCTCAAGGAATCGCTCCAGGATATCGAGCTCACCGGGTCTGCCGATATTTTCGTTGGAGACCATGTGGTTTCAAGCGGTGAGGATGCCAAGCTGTCGCTGGTTGTGACGGGGTCTGGAGACCTAGATCTGGGTCTCACTACCGATCTGTCGATCGGGACTCTTGGCTGCACCATCGACGGAAGTGGCGACGTTCGAGTCAATGCACCGACTGTGAGCGTGTCAAAGAAACTAGAGCTCGAGATCGATGGCTCAGGAGACATCGTTGTGACGGCTGAAAGTGTGGAGCTCTCAAACCTTGAAGCGTCGATCTCTGGATCTGGGGATATCGTGGTCGACCAGGAGTCTGGCGGCTCGTGCTCGAAGGAAAACATCGTCCTGAGCGGCTCGGGAGACATTGACACGGCAAGTGTTGCTTGCAACAGTGTTTCTGCTGAGCTCATTGGTTCGGGAGACATCAAGTTCCAGGCTGTCGATGACCTCAACGCCGTCATTATTGGTTCTGGAGAGCTCGAGTACGCTAACTCGCTGCCTGAGCATGTCAAGCTCACTGGTGCGTACTCGCAAAAGCGACTTCGGTCGAGTCTCCGTCACACATCACTTCGCAAGAACCACAAGTATCGCCGCGATGGGGACGTCAAGTACCGCAGTGAAAACCTACCGCGGTATGTCGAGGTTCGCGTTATTGCGTCAAGTTCGCGATCGCACCCAAGCGTTCGCGTATATGTTGATGCGGATCCCAATTCAGCGTGGGCGACGGGCAATGGCTGGGGACGCGGGTTCCTGTCGCTTGCTTCAGCTGATGTGGATGACTCGGATATCCTAATCCTTGGACTTGGATCCGGTGGTGGTGTGGGTTTAGCCATCTACGCGTACATTCGTCGCCAACGCCGCCAAGGGTACAACATCCTCGCCTAGCTTGGGAAGCAGTGACGATAATTGTACTGTCAAGCTCGGTACTTGTGTTCTATACCGCAGGACAGGACCGTGCCATCCATGTCCTCTGTCAACTGACGCTCAACACGAGAGTTCTGACCCGATGAGGGAGTGAGTTCGCGTGCCCGCATTATAGTTTGAGTTCTGAGCGCCTTTCGTCCTCGAATGTTACACACTGCCAAATGAATTCCTACTGCTTTCACTTGGAAAAGCACCGGATATAGGGCACGAGGGTATCCAGCCGTCGTCATCGTCTGTCCTCTTTGAGATAACCTGATGTCCGCACAAACACAAAAACTTGCCTTATAATTTGTTGTCCGAAGTTCGGACTCCGAATCACAGCGGTTTCAATGCTTCAACTGCACGAGCAACGAAAAAACTCCCCGCACAGAAATTCCCAAACATGTTGGAATTGTACGGCTGAGGAGTCCTCAGTGAGGACTCAGTCAAGATAATTTCTTACCGGCGCTCTATTCACGCGTCAAACCAGTTGGTAGCAGAATGCGTTTGTCTGTCGTCTGAATGATTTCTGTACGAATGTAACAGCTCCGACAACGACTCACGGCAAGACCAAGAACCTGTTACTACTCCTTCCTCATCTTCCTCATTCTGCCTTTTGCGGCCTTCCACTCAGTCGACCACCATGGCGCTCACTCCTTCCCAGCTCGCTCCCCGACTTCTCCTTCTGGTGATCGGTTGGGCAGCCTTTGTCGCCCTGGCGACTGCCAAGTCGAACAAGGTGTTCTCGTTCACACCCGTGACGCTGATCCAAGCCCGAGCTCAGAGTGACAAGCCGATGTGGAACGCCGAGCACCAGCGCTTCGTGTCGGCCTACTACTCCACCTTCGATGACAAGTACAACGCCGTCATGGACACGGTCAACACTGCCGCTGTCGAGGGCGCGTTCAAGTATGTGCAGGCCGAGTGCATCAACAAGTCGGCCGTCACCAACTGCAAGCGCAAGAACAACGTCAAGTACATGGTCTTTTACCAGACGATCATCGCCCAGCCGACGGCGTCTATGGGCTATTACAGCACTCAGTCGGATGCCTACGCGAACGAGCATTGTCCGTTTGTCGCTATGGACGGCGGCCAGTGCACCCCAAAGGCTGACGGATCGTTCCCGGACACGTGCAACCAGTACATCGGCGCAAACAGCCAGCCCAACCTGGGCTTCTGCGTCGGCGGCACGCTGCAGGACTCGGAGCCGATTGCTCCTTACCCGCACAACTACTGGTTCTCGTACCCGAACAGCTGTCCCCAGAGCAAGTGGGCCGCCAAGACGGCTGCGTGCCGCCAGCAGTACCCCGGTGGTATGTGTCCGATTGGCGTCCGGCCCGACGGTGTCAACTGCACGTTCTCCTACGAGCCGCTTGGCTACATCGCGCTGGACGACGTCGTGGGCATCACGTCCATGGTGAACCCGGCTACGGGGAAGAACTACGCCAACTACCTCGAGTTCTGCTCGGCCGGTGGAGTTGAGTTCGACGCCAGCGTCGACGGCAATGGAGTCGTGACTGTCGCGCAAGCTCTGCCGTTCTGGAGCGACCCAGCGAACCCGACTGCCAACGCTCAGAGGGCCCAGACGCTGATCGACAAGTACACGGCTCTGGTGCGTGCGAACGCTACGACAACCGACGGTGGCATCATGCAGAAGCTGCCGAGCATCAACAGTCTCACGAACCGCAACCCGCCGTGCTACAAGAACAGCCTCGTGTGCGCCACCGCCCCCTTTGGCTGCCGCCGAAGCTACTACTCGCAAGTTTGCGGGGTGTGTACGTCTACAGAAGACGGCTGCGAGACCAAGCCAAAGAACTTTGAGTTCCCGTCCTTCGGGTAGGCGCAGAGCCGAAGTTTCTGGTTGAAGTGGCATATCACAGCTTCAATTAAACGCATTGCTATGAATAAATAAAGGTTTTCTGTTTACACAGGTCAATTGAACGGTTTTATTGTCAAATATTGTATCGTATCTCACAAGTTATATTTGTACGGACTATCGCTTCAACTTGATGGAGCATTCTAGTCAGCGCCAGGGAGCAAGTCAACACGCGCTCAAACGCGTGCATTATAACTCATGGATCATGCGCGCGTGTCTATCGTACAAGAGATATGGCTCGCAATGCCGTACCGCCACATCTGGACACTTGCGAGCGATGGATCGGTCAAGCACCACACCACCGGACTCCCGAGTTGAAGCATCCAAGAGATTTCATTGATCTTTTTGCAATGCAGCAACTTGCAGGCCATGCTACTTCCAGTCAGAGGGAAGAGTCAAATCCATTGAGATCTATTGGACAAATGAGGTCACGTCCAAAGTGATCATGAGGGCTGACTGACTGGTCAGAAGAACAGCTCTTTCAAGTATGATGTTCCTTCTCATGGCGATAACGTCGATGCCAGCAGACCGCGAGTGAGTCCTACGAATCCAGCGATGATTTGCAAGAAACAACTCCTCCACAACGGAGCAATTGTCGTCGAAGGCCGCTGGTTGCCAAAGCACAGCTCATTCTCATTCTTGCAGTCCTCTGCTCAATCCAACTCGGCCAACACGACTCAAGCACTCGCACCGAAACATGATGCACGTTCGCGTTATGTTGATATTCGCGGCGCTCGCAATTCCAACTCGCGCTATTGATGCGCGTCCGGGAGACTCGCCCAAGGTCAAGACCGCAGGTCAAGTTGCTCAACGCAGACTTGCCAATGCCTACTCCAAGCGTCTGCTTAGCAGCTGCACCAGCTCGGAAGCCGCGCGAAAGCTCTCGGAGCGCACGATCGATCGCCGCCAATCCACCTGGATGCGGCAACTGTGGTGGCCAAGGATCACAAGCCGAGTCTAAGCGGTCTAACGGCCATAACGGACCCGAGCGAAATATTTGGGCCGATGAGAGTTGCGTCCTCGAACCTGAAGTCACACAGGGGCCGTACTACGTTAGTGGAGAGTTTGTGCGCAAGGACGTACGCGAGACCCAACAAGGCGTCGACTTGTACGCAGATTTGCAAATCATCGACGTGAACACGTGCGAGCTCGTGCAGAATCTCTACGTTGACTCTTGGCACTGCAACGCCACCGGTGTGTATTCAGGCATCATTGCAAGTGGCAACGGAGATAGCTCGGACACGACTAACCTCGAGGAGACTTTCCTGCGCGGCTTGTACCCGACTGATGAAGGTGGATTCGTGTCTTTCACTACTGTTTTCCCAGCCACTACACTTCACGAGCTACACATCCATGTTCTTGGGACATACAACGGCTCGTTGCTGGAGAACAACACGTACGTTGGTGGATTCGCGAGCCATGTTGGTCTGCTCTTCTTCGACCAAGATCTGATCTCTCAAGTTGAGCAAACCAGTCCGTACTCGTCCAACAAACAGGAGGTGACCAAGAATGCCGTCGATACCAACATTGCTGAAGAGGCCGAGGGTTTTGACCCCGTCATGGAGTACACGCTGCTAGGTGAAAACATCTTAGACGGTATGCTGGCCTGGATCAAGATCGAAGTTGACATGAAGCGAGCTCAAACCATTACTCCAGCTGGAAAGTACACTAGCAATGGTGTGATTCTAACGGATTCGACGAGTATTGGCGCCAGTGGAGCGAGCGGTGGCTCATTCGGAGGTGCAATGGGAAGTGCCCCAGGACCTTTGATTGGCACCGGGTCATTTATCGGTAGTATGACGGCTGGATCATTAGGTGGTGGAGATAAACCGCTCGATGATGTGGCTCCCAATGGAAGTAGTACAACCGAATCCCCTACTACGACGCAACAAAATGTGGGAATTGGAAGCGGAAGTTTGACGACGGCGCCAGCTTCGATTGTGACTCACACTTGGTGCTTGATCTCAGCGATGCGATGGTAGCATTGCGAAATCCTACCAAGCAAAAGAAAATAGCATGCTTCTTCACAAGGAGCTTAGCTTGGCGGTATCCAGATATGGCATGGGTTCAACTACAAGTGAATTATCCTCTCAAACAACGCGAACGCGCGCGTTCATGGCATTGAGCACAACCTAGGGAATATTGCAAGTTAGGTAGACGAGAATGTCATCTAAACTACTGCAACCCACAATCTCGAACAGTTAGTGTATCGCTGATAGTCGTCTCATCATCAGCGCTTTACGCGCAACGACCGCGACTAAAAGACGACATTTTACTCCAGCACGATCGATCCGTACGGATACTCACTGGTGTTGAGCGAGAATGTGGCGCAAAGAGGGTTTGCCGCCGTCGCCGTCGAATTGTAGACATCGCAGTCCGTCTCCGGCTTGATGGCAATGACGTAGTCCGTATCCTCTGCGACCTTCTTGAGACCTCGACCAATTTGTGGGTAGTACACACTCCAGTCGTCAGCCGTCAACGTGAAAGTAACTTTCGTAGTCTCGCCAGCCTCGAGGTAAATCTTGGAGAATTTCTTGAGCTCCTTGACCTTCGGCTCAAAGTACGAGCGGTACGGCTGAGTCAGGAAAAGCATGACTGTTTCCTTGCCAGCAACGCTGCCAGAGTTCGTGACATCAACCGAGACGTCAATTGACTGGTAGCTAGAGGTAACGTTGGTCGTGCTTAGGGTCACTGCCGAGTAGTCGAAGCTGGTGTAGCTCAAACCAGCGCCAAAGTCCCACTGCATTTCACAGTTTGTCGAATCCGCACACAGAGTGGCGACGTTGTGGTTGTACGGGATGTTCACATTTGCAGGATCCTTCGGGTACGTGATCGGGAGACGGCCGCTTGGATTCACTTGCCCATAAATGATCTCTGCGATTGCTTGGCCGCCATGTTCACACGGTAGCATGGCGTTGATCACAGCATGGACGCTTTCAGGGAGGCTGCCGAGTAGTCTCGGTCGTCCTTGAATGAGCACCAATATGATTTTCGTACCAGTTGAAGCGAGCTCGTTGATGTACTCAACCTGTCCAGCTGAAATCGCCAAGTCGTCCAAGTCGCCAATTTTCTCTGTATACGGACGCTCACCGACAACCACAACCGTGTACTCAGCATTAGTAGCATGCTCCTTTGCAAGGCTGAGGTTTGCTGCGATGAAAGTGCTGTTGACGCTGAGTCCATTGAAGAAGGTCACATTTGAACCAGCAATCGCTGTCATCCCATCTAGCACCGAAGTTCCATTTGGAAACAGAGAATTTCCCGAGACTCCTTGCTGGTGGATGGTCCATCCGCCACACTGAGCACCAATGTCATCGGCATTGAAGCCCGTGAGAAAGACAGATGCCGAAGGCGAAAGAGGAAGGGTGCTGTCGTTGTTCTGGAGCAGCACAATGGACTCCTGAGCAACTTGTAGCGATACGGCGGTGTCGTTGGCATTGCGAACAAGGTCGACAAACTCGGCTCCTGGTACGGGATTGTCGAACAGACCAAGCTCGAGCTTCAGCTTGATGATGCGCTGAGCGGATTCTTGGAGTCGAGAAAGTAACTCTGGATTGTTTTCGAGCGCTTGCTTGCCGTACACGAGCATGTCGGACGTGTATCCCATGCTCATGTCGACAGAGGAACGCTCAAGGACGAATCGGTAGGCATCTGCCAGGTCACGAGAGGTGCGATGGAAGGTGTTGGTGCTCTGGAATTCGGTCATATCAGACACAGTGAGCCCGTCGAATCCCATGTCATCACGAAGCAACTTCTTGAGAAGCTTCGAGTTCATCACGTTCGGAATGCCATTCGTCGAGCTGTAGCTCTCCATGACGGTCTTGGCGCCTGCATCCATTGCATGCAAATAGGGAAGCAAGAATTCGTTGAGCAGCTCAAAGTCGGTGATTGTCACCGCGTCCTTGTCATGGCCCGACGGCGTCTTGGAATACGCGATGAAATGTTTCATGCAAGCTGCCGTGACGTTGTTGGCCTGCATTCCCCGGATCACAGCGTTGCCCATTGTAGCAACGAGCAATGGATCTTCGCCAAAAGTCTCGTACACACGTGGCCAAAGCTGACTTCGCGAGATGTCGAGGATCGGTCCAAAAATCCACGGGACACCTGCCGCAACTGTGTCCTGAGCCGTGATCCGCCCCACTTCGTGCGCCAGGTCCGGGTTGAAGGTAGCACCAGTGTTGATTTGGTGAGGAAAAAAAGTCGCACCAAGCATCGAGTTGGCACCGTTCACGCTATCGATGCCGTAGAGCATTGGAATTCCGCTCTCTTCCATGTTGACAGCCTGAACGTCCGCGATAAATTCCCTCCATTCAGCAATGGTCCATCCTTCCTTCCCGTCCATAGCCGCAGTTGCGAATGGAGTGAGGAGGTAAGATCCAACACCAAGCTTGGCAAGAGTACGAGTATTTTCCTCGCTGAACTCGCTCTGGTTCGTGTAATCCAACAAAAGGTTCACGATGTACTGCGTCATCTGGCCGAGCACTTGGTCCGACGTCATGTTGGCCACAATGGCAGCAGCGCGAGCATCGAGGTCTTCGGCCGCAGCAACGGAGAAAACCGTAGCAGCCAAAGTGGCCAATGCACTTGCGGCAAAATTCTTCATGGTAACTTGACTGTTGAGGTCGAGACAAATTGCAGAATGACCAGCAAGTCCAACTGAAAAACAAAATCGCACAGCTGAAGTGTGAACTGCCAATGGTTGATATCAACACTCGAGGCCCCGAAGCCCAAAAGGGATTGCGACTTGAAGTTGCAGCAATGATGAGCGCGCTAAGGTCAAAGCTCGCTCATGCATAATCATTTTTTGCGACTCCGATCCGCCTCATGTGGCAATCATTGCGCTTTTACCCTCATTGAAAGCGAGATTTAGTCGACAAGATGCGATCTATCCATCTCCTGTGTGACTCAGCCCTGTCAACGCAACTACTGTGAGCGCTACGCTGTGAGAAAGTGATGGGCGATCAACTCGCTAGTTGAAATTGGACAACAAGACTTGATTTATTTTTCGGCTCTACTGCAACCGTGGCATCATTTGCTGTGTAATGCTTGACTAGCTCGCACTTTATCTGTACTACCGTGGTAGTGTAAAGGATCACCTCGTTGAAGTGGAAATCCACTCACGCGATCGTGATCGTGAGGACTGTGAGGAATAATCAACGAGTGTCGTAATCTACCGGTAAGAGACCACTCATCGGCACAAAGTGACGTGGGGTTTGTTTGGACCCACACTTATGAGCTACTCCGGAGTATGCAAGTTACCACAAATCATTCGTCAGGTTTGTGGCATGTTGGATTTTCATCATCGTTCCGCTTCAATATCCACCATTGCTGTAAATTGCTACCCATAATCACCAACTCTTCAAGTGCACCAAGAGAAGGCTAGTAAGTGTGAGTTAACTGATACAGAACGAAAAACTATTGCTTACTTTGGCGTGATTCCTGGAGAAAGCGTTCAAAGCGCTAAATGCCTAGATTTTCGTTGCATTTTTCTTTTTTCTACCTCACAAGCCAACAGCCTCCAAGCAAGCAGTATCAACTCGCACATCGAACGCCTTCAAGGATAGAAATCTTTAGTTTGAGTTATGACACCATTCTTGCCACAGTCGTGGAAGTCATGGACTGCGCGGATGGGTTTGTTGTATACGGAAACTGCCTTCGCTGCTGGAATTCATGCTTTACGTATCCAACTCCGACAAGGAAGACATTTGCACAACTACCAAGTTCTATCTCACAACTCACAGCGGAACATTTGTGGCCCTCAGTTTCTGCGCTGAATAGCTCGTGAGTAGGTGTTGGTGAGTGTGCCTAAAGACGATGTTATAGTACCCAGAGCGTCGTCTAATCTCGATTACAAGCTTTCCGGAGCGTGGATTGTGTGCGCCAAAGCTTTCCTGTTATTCGACAGTGCACCGAGGAAGGCAACAGTGCGTCCGAGACCGATGTATAATACGAGGAGCCAGAACAACTAGATCGCAAGCTAGTAGCTCTGCGTTGTCATCAAAGCTTCAAGTGATCTCCTCACGCTCAACGTTTTCCTGGCTGCTCACTCCACTTGGTAGCATCATTGTTTTTTGCTAGTCACACTAAAACTTGGTCCTGGAGATTGGATCCCAATCAAAACTCTGCACTTCAGTGTCATTGACAAGCATGGATGCGCCATGACCACGACAACACAACTTCCTCCGCTCTCCCATTGGCTATTCCTCTCCGATCACCAAGAGCGCTCATGGCGACGCCTTCCTTGGCCCTGCAGGAGGCCCAGGAGCTATGCGTGCGCCTGAAACTCGAGCGAGAGAGCTGCGAGGCGCTCGTGGCGTCTCTGAGCCGCGTCGACGTCTTCCTGGCGAGCTCTGGGGTCCGAGAAATCGCCGGAGACGTCCAGGAGCTCAAGAAGGAGCTGAATGAGATAGTCGACGAGTTACTGGCGTTCCTGAAGCGCTACAGTGGTCGAGGGTTCGCTCTCCGCTTTGTCAAGCAGCACGAGCTCAAGAAGGAGCTGAAATCGCTGAGAGAGGCAGGTGCCAGGCTTTCTGGGAAGTTGGAGGCCATGCTGAGACTGGGATCTCCAAAAACCCGCATGGAGCACGCAAAAGACGACGCCAAGCTCGCTGCGGCCTTGAACGACGCAGCCCTCGACCAAGTTCGAGTTAATGGGAAAGATGTAGCCATCGGTGCTCGACTGGGCAGCGAAGCCGGTGCCGAGTTGTTCAAGGGGACTTTTCGAGGCGAGTACGTTGTGGTCAAGACGCTCAAAGACGCCGATGAGACCGAGCTCTGTGATTTTGTCAAGGAAGTCAAACTGGTGGCAAGGTTGAGCCATCCGAACATTGTTGGGTTTGTTGGGGCGATGTGGACTTCCCATGGCGAAATCTCCATGCTGACGGAGTTTGTTCCTGGAGGGGACCTGTGGAATCTGCTGCGCAGATTTGAGGCGGAAGATCGCCCGCACGGGTTTGATTTGCAGAAAACCAAGATTGCGCTGCAGCTTGCTGAAGCTCTTGCATATTCGCACGGACTCTCGCCTCCTGTCGCGCATCAAGATGTGCGATCGATGAATGTGCTGCTGACTGAAAAGCTGGACGCGAAATTGGCGCACTATGGAGCGTACCGAGAGCCACCTCCGTACACGCAGGCTGCAATGCCGATTGGTCGCCATTCAAAGCGTTATATCGCTCCTGAGATTATCAAGGACGAGGCGAGAGACGAGCGAGCCGACATCTTTTCGTTCGGAATGCTTCTGACAGAGATCGATCTGCACGCAGAGCCTTACGCTCATGTGCGTGACCCTGACGATCCGTCACGCCCAGTCTCAGAGATGATCTTGCTTGTCATGATTGAAAAGCAACATCTACAGCCGGATTTTTCCGCTGGGACCCTGACCGATGTGGTCGAACTCGGTCGCTCGTGCACAGCATACGACCCAGATGATCGACCAACAGCATTGTACGTGGCGTCTATTCTGCACCGCATCCTCCAGGAGCAGTCGAAAGTTACCAGAGCTTGAGTGTCCGAAGTGAAGATAGAGGTTGCGTGGCACACGACATGATTTCGATAACGTTGCGCTTCAAAGCTGCACCTCACCTCACAAACACAAATGAAAAGATGATTTGTCGTGCTGAAGGAATGTCTGCGGGTGCAACATGTCATTTGGGTTCACTCACTTTGCCAGTCAGTTCTGTTGGTCATTTCTCTACCAATCGCGTCGAGAGCACTTCATTTGCTGATGTCCCAAGCCGATCTCAAAATCGCTGGCGACCTCTGTCGTAAAATGAAACTGCAGAGCGATGTGTGCGTGAGTCTGTTGAAGGATCTTCAACACGTTGCTGATTTTCTGGAGAACGACGAGTTTGCTGGATTGGATACCTCCGGGACAATCTACAGCCACTTTTGCTCCCTGTTGACCAACTTCATACAATTTCTACGGGACTACAAAGGACTACCGATTGTTGTGCGATGCAACAAGCGTCGTCAAATGGTTAAAAACCTTGATTTGATGAAGCAACATATTGGGAAAGTCAAGGCAGATGTGGGAACGCTGGAAGCTCAGGCACGAACGACAGCTGCATTGCTTCTACGAGATGCAGGCCTGTTGAGTTTACTTGTGGCGAAGGACGAAGTGATGTTTGGTCGTAAATTGTGGTTTGGTTATAAAGGGGTCTGGAAAGGCATGCAAGTTTCTCTCAGGGAAGTGTACGCCGACCAAAGTTGTCTCCCAGCAGCTCATGACGAGATCAAGCTCACGGCACGATTGAGCCACTCAAACATTGTGCGCTGCATCGGGTATACATGGCGTGAACAGTATGCAGTTTTCATGATTACTGAGTACGTCGGAGAACACCTACCATCTCTCATTCGCAAGTACATTGCCAACAAGCATCCAATCGGTTTCGACCTGAACAAAACCAAGATTGCGCTCCAAATTGCAGACGCACTAATGCATGCTCACTCGCTTTCACCTCCGGGTGTTCATGGCAACCTCAAACCCACAAACGTGCGGGTGACAGAAGCTTTGGAGGTCAAGTTGACTGGTTTTGGCTCCTATAGAGAAGGTATTGGACGAGTTGCCGTTCGTCCACCGATGTTCGACGCGCCAGAAGTCTTGAAAGGCAAAGCGATAGACGAACGGGCAGACATGTTCTCGTTTGGAATGTTGTTGAGCTATTTGGACCAGCAAGCGATACCTTATGCGAACGTGCCACATCCCCAATACCCCACGAAACCAGCGCGAGGTATGTGGTTAGTTGGCATGATCATCAGACGTCGAGTCCAGCCCACATTTTCCTCAGGTGGGCAAACTGAAATGGCCGCACTTGGTCGAGCGTGTACAAATTTCAACGCAGACGACCGACCATCGGCTGCTGAGGTAGCAGCAATTCTCCGAGCCACCCTCAATAGTTTGCTTTGACATGTTTGTGGAGACCCGGTGTCGTGAGGTCCGAATCACCAACATACGTTTGTTGAGATAATCGGGTGTCTGAAGTGAATGTAAACTCAATTGAAGTAGTTGGAAGATATTGTATGAAGCCACATCTTTAATGGGTTCCAATCAGCATTTGGGTTCACTCTCAAGCGTGATCTTCTCCACAGTGGTCGATCATTTCTCTTTTGATCGCCTCAAGAACATCTCACTACGTGATGTCAACATCTGATATCAAAACTGCAAACTTGCTATGCCGTAGAATGTGGCTACAGCGTGACGCCTGGACAAATCTTCTGAAGGACCTTGAACACATCAGCGCTGTCCTGAAAGATCCTGAGATCGCTGGGCTCAGCTTCTCTGGTCTAGACACTCTTCGCAACCGGTTTTGGTCATGTTTGAGCATATTCACCCAGTTTCTGCGGCAGTATAAAAGGATTCGCTGTTGTGGTGCGGTGCAACAAGCGACATCAACTGATGAAAGGCCTTGGAATGCTGAATCAAGATATCGCGAGCCTTAAGTCAAACGTGGAAGCCCTAGAAGCGCAGGCACAAACGAAGACAGCAATGATTCTCAACAACCTCGGACTCGGGCATCTTTTTGTGCCTGCGAATGAAATGACTTTTGGTCGTGGTCTGTGGTTTGAGTGCAAGGGAATCATGCAGGGCAAGCAGGTCTCTGCTGCAATACTTTCTACCGGGGACGAGCTCTACCTCCTGGCAACTCAAGATGAAATCAGGCTCGTAGAACGGTTGAACCATCCGAACATTGTGCGCTGCATCAACTTTACGTACCGCGCAATTGACGAAGTGGTCATGGTAACGGAGTACTTTGCTGACGAGAACCTCTTTTCTCTCATCCGGAACTACGCAGCAATCAACCGCCCTACGGGCTTTGGCAAGGACAAGACCAAAATTGCGGCGCAGATTGCAGATGCACTGGCGTATTCTCACTCTCTGTCGCCTCCCGGAATTCACGGAGATTTGAACCCCTCTCATGTGCTAGTGACAGAGGCCCTGGACGTCATGTTGAAAGGCTTCGGTTCCCACAGGGACCCGATCGGACGATTTGGTGCTCCTTGCCCATTATTCTACGCACCTGAGGTTATCATGTTTGAGGCGAGAGATGAGCGCGCGGACGTTTTCTCGTTTGGGTTGTTGCTGAGCTACCTGGATCAGCACACACTGCCGTACGCTGATGCGCCAGACCCTCGAAACCCCCACAAGTTTGCGCTTGATGCGATGTCGACTGCAATCAAGGTTGCAAAAGGCCAAATCCAGCCCACGTTTTCTTCAACTGGGCAATCCGAAGTGGCCGACCTTGGTCGAGCGTGCACAGCTTTTAAACCGGAAGACCGTCCATCAGCTGCCAAGGCAGCAGCAGTTCTCCGATCCATCCTCGACCGTCAGCTTCGACAAACTCACAAGCTCTGAATGGCCAATTTGACAACTTATCGCGTTGGAAACCGGACAAATAGCCAGCGACACACTTTCTTTTGCATAGAGAGCTTTTAGAGTGCAGCATATCCACTGCTGTAGTGGACGCTCGCAACCCAGCGGCAGTCACCAACCGCTCTGAACAGCACCTGATCCAAATCTCATCCGTCCAGCAGCAACAACTCAAAACCATAAATCGCTTTTGCCAGCCATGGCTGCAAGTACATGTTGTTTGTGTGTTTCTCGGTGACGCACAGCTCGTCCTCGAGTTGGAACGCTCTCAAATTCTACTGGCACAAACAAGGCAGTTTTTGATGCTGCTCTCAACAAATCGCAACCGGACGACCGCAGCACCGCACCGTTGAAGCTGAGAGGCGAGGCGAACGATGTTTGGCTTTTTGGGTGGAGCTGGAGCTTCCAACGCTCCATTCTCACGAGTTCCGACAGCCTGAGCCTGCGCAATTGAGCAATTGAGCTGCTCGCACTCTACGGTACGAAACGAGCGGCGGTGAAAGCGGTTGAAGTTCAAGCGCATGCACAAAGTGGACGCGTGAGCACACGAGCATCTGGCGGATTAATGCAGGACGGACGCCAGTCAAAGACCTCCTGAAAACCAATACCATATCGAACAGCGCAACATTATCCACACAACTACTTGTTATAATACCTATAGAATATTGTAGCATGCATAATATAGTACCAGATTGGATATGACTAAACAGAAGATGAACGGCGCGCCGGCTCTTGGTGTTTGTATGCGAGCGTTTCGCATGGAAACCGGCTGGTGCCCTGACGACAGGTCGACAAACCCCCCTCCATATACAAATTCCAAGTAAAACCGGCGTTCTGACTCTCTTCCATCACGGCGACGCGACTACCGTCATTAATCCTCCGCTCTCTTGATTAAAGTATACTCTCTCTCCTGTCACTTCGCCAGCTGTTTCGCAAGGGAAAAGCCGCTCGGCGGCCTTTCCCGCTGTCCGCCCGCCTCGCCGTAGCTCCTCGCCATTCCCCAATCTGACGCCCGTCGGTGGAATTCGTCGGCGTACTTTTCTCCAGGCTTAAAGCTCAGAGCTTGAAAGCTCTCTCTCTCCTTCATCTCCTTCATCTTCAGCTGCCAAAATGGTGTGGCGCGGTGCTGTGGTGGCGGCGCTGGCCCTCGCGGCCCAGGCGCAGGCTTTCTCGGTCGACATTTCCAACATGTGCGACGAGAGCATGACGCTCGCCCACGTTCGTCCGTCGGGCGTCGGGACGCAACAAGTCGCGGCCGGCGCCACGACGACCGTCAGTATCGACGTCGGCTCGGCCTCGCACGTTTTCAAGTGGGGCACCGGAGCCCAAGCCACTCGTACGTTTGTTTTGGGGATTTTTTTTCAATTATTGTCATGGAGGTTTTTGTTGGGGCTCATGACATTTTGATGGTTGTTGGTAGTGGCGGAGCTGTCGGCGGAGGGCGGCAAGGCGTGGTTCGACATCAGCATCATCCCCACGGGCGACAAGAGCGGGGTGAGTGAAGCCTTTTCGCTGTTTGTGGAAAAAGTTGGTCATGGGGAATGTTCGTGAGGCTGACTTTTTGTTGCTCATGGTATGATGCTGTAGCCCGACTACTGCGAGAGTCTGCAGGCGTGCAAGGACTACACGGGCGGCGTGGGCTTCAACAAGGCCATGCAGATCGCTCCCAAGACGACGGACGGCGCTCGCTGCGTGACTCTCACGTGCATGGCGGACGGATGCGATGACGCGTACCAGTACCCCAAGGACGACACCAAGACGCACACGTGCCCCATCAACACGGACTTCACGGTCACGTTCTGCCCTGGCGGTTCTGGAGGAGCCACGCCTACTCCTTCGACTGCGGCCCCCACGCCGACTCCTACGCCGACTCCCACGCCGACTCCTACGCCGACTCCTACGCCCACGCCTACCCCGACGCCCAGTGAGAGCTCGTCGTCAGCTTCGGATGAAGGCTCGGCCTCGGCTGGCTCGTACAACGAGGAACGCTCGATCTCGTCGACCTCGGGCTCGAACGACAACCTCCGCAAGGTGCACGCCGAGAGCACGGAGGCTGGTGTGACCACTACTGGCACGACTACCACTCAGTCGACTGGCACTGCTACGGTCAGCGCTCCCTCGTCGACCACCTCGACGGATGAGACCGACGGCGAGTCGGAGACCATCTCGGTGCAGGCGGCTGATAACGAGAGCGGCTCTGCTCTTCCTGTCGTGTTTGGTGTCGCTGGTGCCGTCGGTGTCGTCGCGGCTGTCGCCATTGTTGCTATCCGCAAGAAGAAGGCGGAGCTCGACGAGCTCGAGGCCAAGAGCCCTCGCTGCCGCACGACCACGGCCGCGGCGCTCATCATGGTCACCCCCCAGGGCAACGTCGACGTGCTGTAAGCAGACTTTCCAGCCAACGAGGCCAGGTCACGATCAGCCACAGCAGCAGCTCGCGAGAGGAGCTAGCTGCTGCTTGTGGGCTCGTCCCTCTTTCTCCAGCGGCGGTGTTTGTAGTCAGTGTTTGAAACTTGTTTTTGGCTCGAGGCACCTGCAGTTGTCAATACGCGCGCCGCTCTCGGGCGGCATCACGCACTCGCGAACGGAAGCGAGCTTTGTTAAGCATGCGCCTCGTGCCAATGCATTTCGCGCATGGCGCGCAAGTCGTTTGTTATTATCACTCTAGACCTTTTTGCCTCCCTCGACGCATCTCCAGTCCGCCACGTCAATGACGATCGATCTTTCCGGTTCACAAGTGAGCATCCGCGTCAGCGTGAAGATTCCTTCCTTCCTTCAGAGGTGATGCGAATGGCGCTCACCCAGCATCTCCATGTCTCGTCAATTGTCCGCCATGATGCTCTCGGGATTGACGATCTTCGAGCATCCCGACATTTTGAAAATGTCAAACCGCAAACGAGCGCATCAATGGGCCAGCAGCTCACTTGGATTGCATGATGGACACCTTCGCCACGCGCGACACGCGGAGCTGCTCATGGCCTTCACACAACCGTGACGTCAAACACGGAAAACGTGCCATTTTGCCCGCCAGGATGGGCACGGGGATGCGACGCCGCTCGCTGACCGCTCGGTCTGTCCGTCACCGTCACGCTCGCCGCAGCATCTTCCCTGATAACGGCGCGACCGCCAAAGATACGCCGAGCAACATGGCTACAGGTCTCGCTCGTTTGGCCAAAAGGCAACTCCATCGGACGACGAATTGACCACCAAGACAATAGGGAAGCGTCTACATGAGCTTGCAGCGGACCATTATGACGGCAACCTGAGGACGACACTTTCAGCACCGTAAGCCTCGCGGTTTACAAAATGTAGCGGAGCTGCTCGTCGGTGCGGCAGACGGGGCGTGCCAATCCCTTGAAGCTGCGGCGCCATGTGGTGCGTCAAGCAATCCACCAAGTGGACAGGCCGGTCGCGGTTTTAGCTCATCTGGAGGTATGAATTGCGTGACTCGCGCGAGTAATTGCGCGCTTATTGGCCTGAGCCTGAGCCCAATCGCCATCGTACGTCGCCGCCCGTCAGCTGGGCATTAGCTGCCGATTTGCTGCGCGCAATGCAGCGGATTGCAGGCTTCAAAGGCGATTTGTGGGCTCTTGCTTCTCAGTCACCAGGTGATGAGCAAACGCTGCCTTTTCTGCCCATCACGCAACTGCGCGGCACAAAGCCCGGACGCAGAAGTCATCCTGGAGCAGAGCCGGGCCCATTCCGCCGGAGCGAGTGTACACCATCTCCCTTACAAAATGGGTGTATAAAAAAAATCGTAAATCAAACCGTGGGATACATAGAGAACGGTGGCAGAGAACATCCGATCACATACAATCTTCAAGTCAGCTCCCCCCCTCTGATTTGACACATTCAAAAATTCCGACAGTTTTCCCCCGTTATGGTCGTTTCTCCTCGACCATGTGAAATGCTTAGCAAATGACTCGGTTTCACTATACCTCGTTCCTTCTCCCCTCTTCAGAGGGGGGGGGGGAGCCTTCTCCCGCCCTCATGGGCATGGAGCGCCATTTGGCTTCTTGGCGGCTCGCCGTCACATGCGAATGCAGCTGAGCGCGTCGCCCGTGGTAGGCGTCGAGCCCGCCGTGTATGCGCCCAAGGCGCTGCTGCTGCCGTCCCAGTACGGCGGCCGGCCGAGCGACGAGCACGACGTCAACATGCGCGCGCCCCATCTTCACGTCCATCCCTCGACCTCGTTCGAGCAGCATCACCAGCAGGTCTACGCGCCGTACGCGGCGGCGTCCTTCCGCGATGACGAGGGCGACGCGCACGAGTCCCTGCAGCTCATGAAGGCGGACGTCCACTTGGGCGTTAGCGCGGTGCCGAATGACGAGCGGAAGGCGAGGAAGCCGGCCAAGCGCGAGGTGTTCGTGTGCCCGGAGGTCCACTGCGGCAAGCAGTTTCCGCGGTCGTTCGCGCTCCGGAGGCACATGCGCATCCACACGGGCACCAAGCCGTACGCGTGCGACTTTGAGGGCTGCACGCAGCGGTTCAACACGTCGGGCAACCTGAGCCGCCACAAGCGGATCCACAGCGGGGAGAGGCCCTACCCGTGCGTGTTCGAGACGTGCGGCAAGCGCTTCAACACGAGCACCAAGCTCAAGCGCCACATGCGGATCCACTTTCCCGACGGGCAGAACCTCTTCCAGTGCGTCGAGCCCGGGTGCTCCTGGGCCTGCGATAACTACAAGGAGTACGTGCAGCACCAGCGGCTGCACTCGAGCGTCGCGCAGGAGGTCAAGGACGAGGAGAACCTCAACCGAGGCAACGCAGACTACCCGCCGCCCTCGCAGATTTCTGCCGCTGCTCAGCCTGCTGCCAAGTCGGCGGCCTCGCGCGCGCCTGCCAAGCGCAAGGCGTCCAAGTCGGCGACGACGACGGCTGGCGCACGGTCGGGACGCTCTGGTGGACCTTCGATCGCTGAAATCGCCGACATTCCGGCCGACGAACCGCCCAACTACGGCGTCAACCCGATGGACGCGTACGCACAGCAGCCGCAACCGATGGGGCCCTCGGGACTTGACTTTTCCGGCGGCGAGAAGGAGTACTACCAGGACCGCAACCGTTCCTACCCGCTCATGATGATGCAGCAGCAGAAGGATATGCCGAGGGATCGCGACGACGAGTACTCGCAGGACAACCGCCGCATGAAGAGCTTCCTGGACGAGCGGCCGCGACTGCCGTTCCCGACGCGCGCGTTCCCGTCCGAGCCGCTCGCCTCTGCTTCTCCCAGCGTCCAGCAAGGCAGCGTGCTCGGCTCGTCGTTCCACTTTGGCCACCACATGCCTCCCCACCGCGGACCCAGTTATTATGAACCGTCGGCGCCCGCCAACAGCGGGTATGGAAGTGGTCACACGAGCTCGTACGGCGGTGCCCCCGGCGGGTACTCGTCCTACCTGCGACCGTCAAGCGAAAACACCATGTCAAGCTCGTACGCGCCATCGACCAACTCGTATTACCAGTCCGAGTCGTCGACGCTGCACTTCGCTCCGATCCGACCTGAGGAGCCGTCGGACAACGAAGGCGACCGGTATGACAGCTCTCCGCACTCGTCTCAGTCGATGCAGCAGTCGATCCGCGGGTCCGCCCAGGGCGACGGGTACTCTTCGTCCAACAACATGAACCCGGCGCAGGCGCCAGAGTTCACGGGCGAGGAGCTGAGCGCCGTTCTGGAGCTCATGAAGGACTCGTGAGTGGCGCACCGAAGGAAAGTCTGTGGGGTGGCTTCCTTTTTGTTGATATCCCCCTTTGTTTAGGATTATTTTGATTGGCTTTTCCCGGTAGGAGTGAGTGGAGCTCGCACCCGAGTTTGGGTCGCGTCGGTGTCGGTGGTTTGGTTGCAGTGTAGGAGAGCAGGTAAGATACTTATGAACGGTAGAGCGATGAACCCCACGATCCACTGCGTTTGCAAGGCTGCAGTTGCGTGCTATCCTGACAGACTCATTCAGATTACGATCAAGATGCTTGAAGACGGGGATTTCTGAGGCTGATGAGCTCGTCGAGCTTCGAGCTGGACTGGTGTCGTTTGTGGGGTTTGTTGTTGCACGGGGAGTAATCCCCCGTAAGGTGGACCCTGGTGTGTTCATGATTTCTGCGATACTTTCGTCCTGAAATTGGTGGGCGTTGTAGATTGAGTAGGGGTTCGCGATCCACAAGTACATTCGACTGTGAATGTTAATGGATTGGAGCGGAGAAGGAACCGGAACCGCGTCAGACATGTGTCAGCGTCAGACTTGTGTCAGAATCGGTTACCGCGCCTGTACAAAAGCACACAGATCTACACAGATCCGTCCGCGAGATCACTCGCAACCAGAAGCTTGTTGAACGAGGCGATGGTGGTAAACGATGGAGGTCGTTGCAGGAGGCTCACAATTGCACCCCGCAACGATCTTCTCGAGGCTAATGAACTTTTCCTATTCATACACCCAAACTTTCAGACTGCTCGCGCTTTACAACGTTGTCTCCATTGTGTTCAACCAAGTCCATTCCGTTCGGTTTTGATTTGGGGCGAAATCGAGTAGGACTGTGGAGAGGTCTCGAACCCCATACACACCCGAGAATCTGTGGCAAACTGATGCACTCGATGGTTTGGCTGCAGTGTGGGAGAGCAGGTAAAATGCTTATGAACGGCAGAGCAATGGACCCCACGATCTAGATCGTTAGCAAGGCTGCAGTAGCGGTACTGTTGCGTATGTCCTGGGTTATTTGTCAGACAGACGCATTCATATGATGATGGAAATGTTTCAAGACGGGGATATCTGAGGCTGATGAGTTGACGAGCTCGTTCTGGACTGCTGACGCTCGTGGGCTTTGTTGTTGCCGCCACGTTTACGATCCTCGAGCGCAATCTCCCGTTATCTTTGAGGCGGACGGCAGTGCCCATGATTTCTAAGAAACTTTTGAAGCATGCGTTTGCAAGGCTGCAGTTGAGCTTGCGGTACAGTTGAGTTAGACAGAAAGACACATTCGTATGATGATGGAGATGTTTCAAGCTCAAGACGGGGACTTCTGAGGCTGATGAGATTGCCGAGGTTCGCTCTAGATTGTTGTTCGTGGGTTTTGTTGTTGCACGTTTACGAGAGCTGAGAGAAATCCCCCGTGATCTGTGTCCATGAGAAGTATGGGTTACGAACTATACGTTTCCCACTGCAACCCTTGCGAATCGCAGGGGTTGCAGTGCGAGCCGTAAAATCTATTGGCGCCATGTTGATTGACGCACTGTAGCCTACAGTCTGTAGGGGTTCACGATTCACAAGCACGTTCGACCGTGATCGTTGAGATGGACACCCAGCTGCGGTGCAGCAACTGCTCGATCCATCATGTTGATCGGGCTGCGTTTACTAGCTGCGAGCGCAATCGACCGCGATCGCTTGAGATAGACAGCTGCGACGTGTGGCTTCGCTTCTGCAGCCATCTGCCGCGGGGAAGCTTTCGTCTCGTCCGGTGCAGCGGACCATCCAGCGGCGGACACAAAGCCACCCTGACGTCCTCCGTGTTGGACGCCTAGACACGCGAAGCCGGCGGTCGGACAATCGGGAACCTCACGTTGGACGCACGACCACGATTGACGTTGGCAAATCACTCGCATTGCATCCTTGGAGGACGCAGCCTCACGGACGGACCAAGTCGGATCCACTCGTCATCAAGATCATGCTCCATGCAGACAATCCCCTCCGTGAGTCAATCGCATTGCCTGGGATTCAGGCGGCCTGGATAGGCCCCGTGAAACTCCGCCTGGTCATTACTGGCGATCTCGTGCATTGCAGGCAGCCCATCGAGTTGTCGAGCCCTCGTGAGCAGCCGGAGCAGCTGACGGCGATCGCCTGACCGGCAGTCAGTCGGGGAAAGCGTCGTGAGCTCGTTCAACGTGTAAAAGTGCAGGGTACAGTAGCTTTGCCACGCACTTGTGTGCAACCGGCTTGCGCATCTCGCCGCGTCACGCACTCGCGTCACGCATCCAGTGTCTCCGCTGGTCCACTTGTCTTCTTTCGAGTATGCCACATACACCGCGGCAGAGAGATTAGCTGAAGGAGATGGGGCAAGATAGACACCTCAACTAGCGCAAAGAACGTGCACCTACATGTCATACCACTGTCCACAACCTGCACATGCTTTGCCCATCTCCCTCATCATCGGGCCACAGTTTACGCCGGACTCGAAGAGCTCCGCTCTGCTTCTGCTCTGCTCTCTCTTCCTCTGCAGCCTGCCAGCTCCGTTCATTCCTCAAGCAGCCAGCAAGACATCAGAGCTCTGTTTGATTTACATCTAAAGCAGTAAAATGACAATGGCGGACTCGGCGAAGGAGGTCGCGCCGTTCCTCAAGAGCCTGCGGCTGATGCTCGAGCGGGAGAACGCGGCGGGGCTGCGGTGGACCAGCGACGGCCGCGCGTTTGAGATCCACGACCTGCAGCGCATGACGCGCGAGGTGCTGCCCAAGTACTTCAAGCACGCAAAGTACGCGAGCTTCCAGCGGCAGCTCAACTACTTCAACTTCCGCAAGTGGACCAAGTCCAAGGCCGTCGTGTGCACCTTCAGCAACCCGTTCTTCGTGCGCGACGACCCGGCGCTCACCTGGCGCATCACGCGCAAGCGGGCGCTCGCGCACTCGGTCAAGACCGTCAGCGACAAGGCGAGCAGCGTGAAACCTACCAGCGAGAAGCGAGCGACTAAGGCCAGTGCCAGTCGAAGCCCGAAGCTCGTCGCCAAGTCCGAGGACAGCGAGAGCGACGATGACGCGACGGGCGTGGCGCTCGACTCGCTCGACTGGATCGACACGCTGTACCCGTCGCTGGAGCTGCTGTTGCAGTCTGATAACGCGATCGACGGCTCCATGAGCTCGCGGCCAACCTCCGGGACGCCTTTCGACCTCTTCATCCAGCCGAGCAGCTCGACGTGGGCGTGGCATCCATCGGCAGGCCTAGCACTTTGATGTAGGCGTCCCTCGTCATTATTTAATCAGTATATCGAGGTCGTTGAAGCTACCAAGTCATGTTGAAGTTGTTGTGACACGCACTAGCCTCGCCTTGCGTCTCCACCAGCGACGGCATCGCTAGGTACAGTGTAGTTTTGCTGCTTGCTTGCTGCTCATGAAATGCTGCCACTCTCCGCCTCCAGTCGCAATCGCTGCGGTTGGTCGCTGCTTGCTGCCCTGACAGCCAGCCAGCCAGACACGGATGGATGTACGTACACCAACCCACTCGGCCACGTATCATTGCTCGTTGGTCGTCGCTGCGTCTCGCTAACCTACCGACACCCGTGCGATTGACGTGGGTTGCTAGTGAGACACCTACAGTATGCGTACATTTGACGTCAGCCTCTTGATCAGACACGCGCGTGGGCCAGCTTCTGGGCTACGTGGCCGCCACGCCGGACGAGAGCTAGGCTGGCTGACGCACCCACAAAACCAACAATGTATTACTGAAAGAGGTCGTAATCTAAATAATCGTCGAGCTCTGGCTCTGGTTGAAACCCAACATCAACTCGCACAGCAATCCATGCAAGATTGTCGGCCGGTCGAAAGGCGGAAGAGGAGGTTCTTTCAGGTAACACGCTTGCCTTTGAGTGTTCATACACTCTATGATGCGATCCAAGTCCTTTAGTGTTTCGAGTCGGCAAAGCTCTGTAGACGGATAAGGATTTCGTTTGTCGTATTTGTCTTTCGGTAAATGGTTGCGGAACGAATTCAAGCAATTCTGCACCAGAAGCTCGCCTTCCTTCATACTCCGACAGTGAACGGCCACAGAATACACGAACGTCTTCACTTCCCGGAAATCTGTTCTTTGCGGGTTTTGTTTTCGAATTGTCATGTTTCCGCTGCATCCGTACTTAAAGGTAAAGTCACCTGCATGCATTAGGTACAAGCGCCCGTTGAATTCTACTTTCATCTTGTCGTGCAGAACAAGCTCGAACCCAGTTAACGTGAGCAAGATGACACGCGTCTCATTCTCACGATTGTAGCAGTACACGTAATGAACACCTTCTAGGTATTCAATTGTTTCGCGCCTTGTTAGACTTCGCACGTCAAATTTTGAAAGCACAGGATACGTCGTCTCCATCAAAAAAATGTCATGAAGAGTGGCCTTGCCGTACAATTTGATTGTGTGTCCCTTGCCGAAACGGTCGACAAACAGAGCGGCGATGCGATCGTTTTCAAAGCGTGGAGGTAACGGTTGCATACAAAGTCTTAGCGCCTTCGGTTTGTCAGACTGCTCTTTCCGAATGCGCTTCTCTTCCTTTTCTGTCCACTTCTTTAGAATGTCGATGGCCCGCAACACCCTCGCCTTCTCGGCTACAGCTCTCTCTTCCAGATATGAATCCTCACGAGCTTGGGAGGGGTACACGTTTCTAGGCTCCAGCGTGTGCTCCATACGAAAATACTTAGGGACTTCATTGCACAGCTGTGTCACCATTCCCACGTCCGATCGCGGCGAGGAGGGCGTGTTGTCTAACAGATAGCTGAGTGAGCGCACACTCGCCGGCGAGTCCGCACCAGCTGAGATTTCGTCCGGAACCAGGCTATCTTCGCGACCCAGAGTGGTCTGCGTGGGGAATTCTTGTGAATTATCAGGTGTTGAAACAATAAGGCCGTCGAGGTCGGACATGACTGAGTTGGGTTCCGGTGCCGTCGCAACTGCCTGTAGACCCGACGACTGCGCTGCGGGTGCTAGTGATGCTAACCCCGCCGCTGAGTCCGCCCAGCTCCCGACCGACATATCGGGTGTCATATCCAGCGGCGGGAGGCTTTGGCGAGATACCTTTGGAGGGCTGGACCGTGGCGTGGCCTGCGACGTAGTTGGTCGCCGTAGCGGCGCTGGTATTGCAGTCGGTCGACAACTCGGCTGTAGCTTTTTGGGTTGGGTGGTGGGGGCGCTAGCGTCGTAGCTGGAGACCAACCCGATCGTAGTGTTGACGAGCTGGTTGGCTGTGACGTTAGGATCGTAGTCCTGGGCTGCAGCGAAGGCAAATTCGGTCGTAGCGATTGCGGGATGAGCGGTGGCGGAGCCAAGAGCGTTGGCAGTTGCCAACTCGGCCGTAGCGGCGCATGGAGCTGCTCCTCGCCGTGATAATCACCCGGCAGTTGCCACTCTCGGCGTCTAGCGTCTCGGCCTGGAAGCCTCGAGCCGAGAGCCGCAAGCTCAAGCCCAGAGCCTGAAGCTAGTGACGCAGGCCAACTCGACCGTAGCGCTGGCGGCCTGGGCGGTGGCGACGGGCTTTCATCGAGCCTGCTCCGCTTGACCGGGTTCAGCAACCACTCCATAGCTGCTAATCGAAGAATGAGCGGTCGAGACGATGCAAGGCACACAGGCACTTCAACGTCGGGTTTGACAAACAATGGTACCCTTGTTGGTGACTTTGTTCGCGCGCTGATCCATATTTTGATCTCGTACCCACATTTTGACAAAAAACCTTAAACGAATTGCCAAAAAAAATTCTAAGGTGCAAATGTTGTCGAAAATTGGCCGAACCAAGTCTGGTGAACCCAACGCGTGATAAGCACCAAAATTGGTGCGATGAGCATCGACCAAACTTGGTGCACCCAACAGTGCGTGATGAGCACCAACCAACATTGGTGCGATGAGCATTAACCAAACTTGGTGCGCGCTGCAGAATGTGATGAACAACAACCAAAATTGGTGCGAGGAGCACCGTTGGCGACTAGGTACCATTGTTTGTCAAACCCGACGTTGAAGTGGCTGTCAGTGTGCGAACCCTTGTTGGAAAGTCGGTTCGCACGTTGACCCATTTTTGGTCTCGTAGTCACATCTTGGCGAAAATCCCTGAACGAATTACAAAAAAAATTATAGGTGCAAATACTTGGCATTGGCGGCCTTCCAGCGAGAAGCGAGCGACTAAGGCCAGTGCCAGTCGAAGCCCGAAGCTCGTCGCCAAGTCCGAGGACGGCGAGAGCGACGATGACGCGACGGGCGTGGCGCTCGACTCGCTCGACTGGATCGACACGCTGTACCCGTCGCTGGAGCTGCTGCTGCAATCTGATAACGCGATCGACGGCTCCATGAGCTCGCGGCCAACCTCCGGGACGCCTTTCGACCTCTTCATCCAGCCGAGCAGCTCGACGTGGGCGTGGCATCCATCGGCTGGCCTAGCACTTTGATGTAGGCGTCCCTCGTCATTATTTAATCAGTATATCGAGGTCGTTGAAGCCACCAAGTCTTGCGTCTCTACTAGCCACGGCATCGCAAGTGCTTTGCTGCTGTCGCAATCGCTGCAGTTGGTTGCTGCTTGCTGCCCTGACAATCAGACAGACAGACACTGATGGATGTACTATACGTACACCAACCCACTCGGCCACGTATCATTGCTCGTTGGTCGTCGCTGCGTCTCGCTAACCTACCGACACCCGTGCGATTGACGCGGGTTGCTAGTGAGACGCGTACATTTACGCCAGCCCCTTGGTCAGACACGCGCGTGAATATCATCCAGCGCTATGGACGGCGCTTGATGTCCGCGTGGATGGCGCGGCGGCATGGACGCGCCGTGGGCCATGCAGCATACCAGCAGCAAGCCCCACCGAAGCGCCATGCGAATCTCAGTATGCCGCGGATGCGTTGAAGCTGAGCTGCCAGGTGATTACCACGGCGAGGAGCAGCTCCATGTCATGACGTGAGTGTCGATCGTCTACAGAGAGCAGGCCACGCCATAGTCCACGCCAGAGAACCCTTTGTCTTTGCGATGAGAGGTGACTCGAGACTCACGACCTGGCAGCTGCCGGAGCTCCTCGCGGGTCGCACCCAAAAGAGATCAATGTCACTCCTAGTGATGGGCCTAGTGGCGTTTGCTGGCTTGCATCGAGTCAACGACAACGACAACGACACTGCCGAGACACATCGGACGACACTTGCTCGTCTCGCCGAGAATGACTAGAGCGTGGCATGGAGATGATTGTTGGTTTTGTGGGTGCTGCAGCCAGCCTAGCTCACGGCGTGGCGAATCTCGTCCGGCGTGGCGGCCACGTCAGGGCATCGTATATTAGAGCCCAGTAACTTTAGCTCTGCGTCATGACACAGTGCGGCCGATCCGAGGTCGCCTTCCTCGGCGGGAAAGCTCAACAGTAGCACCACCGCGGCGTCATGATTGTTCGCACGGCGAGAGCAGTAGACTTGTGATGACCGTCGTGCCTCCGTCAAACCATTCAGCGGTTACGGTACTTTTTCCATCATGACAAGCATCGTTGCCTGGTGGGAATGAAAACACAGGCGGCAGGCAGATATCTCACAGGCTGGCAGAGGCGTTGCGGTCCATTGGCAATGGCAAGAAAGACCAGGAGGGAATGATGGGGAATGGAGAAGGCTATGTTACGATATGATACCGTGGGCCCGCAGGCAATAATGATACGACGCATTCTCACGCAACTCGACATGGAGCTCTCTGTCTGTCGGTCTCTCCGACTGTTTCAGTCACACCTGTGCGCAGTACTCGAGCGCGTGGTCCTGGAACGACGGCACGGCCGCGTCCAGCGACGAGTAGAGCGCGTCGACCCAGTCGAGCGAGTCCATCTCGTCGTCTTCTCGGGAATCGGCAAAGAGGTTGGCGACCTCGTCGAGCTCCTGCTCGGTGGCTCCGAGCTCGTCCGTGAAGCTGTAGGCATCGGTGGGCGACGGGTACGCAGCCAGGCCCGAGGCATGCTCGCCCGACGGCACCGTGATGAGCATCTGCTGGTGCTTCTTGTCGGCCACCGACGATGGTCGTCGAGGCTTCTTGACTGGCGAAGTCGACGGGCTGCTGCTGCTGTTGCCACCAGCGTTCTGGTGCAGCGACTTCTTGCGGTGGATGCGCCACGCGAGGCTCGGCTGGTCGCGCACGAAGAACGGGTTGCTGAAGGTGCACACGACGGCCTTGGACTTGGTCCACTTGCGGAAGTTGAAGTAGTTGAGCTGCCGCTGGAAGCTCGTGTACTTGCCGTGCTTGAAGTACTTGGGGAGCACGACGTCCATCATGCGCTGCAGGTCGTGGATCTCAAACGCCTTGCCGTCGTCGGTCCACCGCAGGATCTCGCGGGGCTCGTCTTCCAGGATACGCCGCAGGTTCTTGAGAAACGGCGCGACCTCCTTGGCCTTGAGCACTGGCGCGATCGAGGGCGACGCTGCGTCGCCCATGCCAGGCCGCGAGAACACGAGCTGCGCCTGCATGGCCTCCATCGGTTCTCTTTGGATTGATTGGGATTGATTGGCTTTTGAGGGCTTTTGCAACGAGGTTGAGGGTGATCCCTTGCGAGCAAAAGCGAAAATGGACGTGTGAAGCAGCAGTTGAAGCCAGCCGGCTGCCCCGGAGAGCTCCTCGAGGACTCGAGCGACGGCTACTGTGGGCACAAAGCAGCCAACCACAAGCAAGCAAGCGCCCAGCCACGCGGCCGCCATCACCCTGCGGGGTGATACGCAACGTACTTGGCCTTGGCCTTTGTGTACTGTACAGTGTGCGTGCGTCGGCGTCGTCGACGGCCTCTATGCCTCGCCTCTCGCCGCGAGGAGCAGCCTTGTTCCCTCCCTCCCGCGCCGCCGGGAAGCGTGGCGTCAACGCGAGTCTAGCGTTGGCTATGGGGCTGAGCGCCTCGGGGTGGGACTCGAGGTCAGAGACGCGCCCGCCGCGACTGGCGTACGGTGCCACTCTTGACGCTCTTGCCGTCGGCCTTACACGCGAGCCGAGGCTATCTACCCAGTCAAGCGTAGCGGATCTTTCTCTCCATCTTGATGGCAAAGCCGCAAACCGTAGAGATCCGGCTTTGACAGGAGCTCAGGCTGTAGACCACTGAGACCCTGTCCGGACCTCCGAGGTGGTGGCGCCATCGCTGGTTTGGTGCTGTCTGTCCGTCGTATACGATCGAGAGCGGTTGGATGACGCGGGCCGATGTATTAGCTAGACGAAATGCAGGAGCCCTCAGCTTTGATGCGTGGAGGCAGACACGCCGCTCGCTGTCTCAAGTCAGCCTCACCGCCGACCAAAATTCGCTACGAGTACTACGCGTTGGTAGATGCTGCGGGGGCGTGGGGATAGCTAGCTGGATGCATGGATGGCCTCGCTGTCTCAAGCGATCCCGGAGGAGCTCCCATTGTCACAACCCAGAAATGCCCGGCCCCGGCCTGACCTTTTGCCAGCAAGCGATCAATGGTTGAGCGTCCGAGACGCTCCGATGGATGGACGCAGGAGGCTCACGAGAATCCAGTCTAGTGGTGGTGGTTTTCGCCAGTCACGCCGCGCGATGCATGCCGTCCTTGCGTGAGCGAGCACGCGAGTCGTAGGGCACAGAGCAGGGCGAGTTAAATCCGGTGCCGTGGCCTATGGCAGCCAAGCCAAGGCGTGCAGCCCAGCTGAGCACGCATCACATCACATCCGACGCCTTTGCTCGGTTTAGAGCCTCGCTCGATCATGGGCTGGGCTCTCTGTCGAGTCGACGGTGAGTCAAGAGAGCTCAACTGGGAAGAAAGCACGTCAGGGACTGGCAGGCAGGCAGGCAGACCAACCAGCACCCTGAATCGCACGCCAGCCAGCTCGATGGGCAAACAGCTCAGCTCAGCTCCGTGGGGCAGTCATCGAGGTGCAACTCGCATCTGACCGGCCAGAGTCACGTGGGATTGCGTGAAAAGCGCAGCGTACCGCGGTGTCGCTGCGCGGACTCCACCCAGAGTGGACTTTTGCGACTCAGGCGGCCAGGCCCAAGTCAGATCCCAGGCAGCGGCCGCCTTTGAGTCGGACGGTGCATCTCTGCTGGCAACCTCCTTTGCAACCAACCGTGTAGACTGTATCAACACATAGGCTCTCTCGCTCTCTTCGCCTGCTCGCTCGTCGATCGAGTCACGTCGAGTCACGTCGGCCAGTCGAAGGTGTAGCGCTATGAACGACACTTGTTCACTGCGAGTCCACACGGCCGACCAGCAAATGAACGCCCCCGCTCAAGTGCAAAGACACCGCGGCAAGCGAGCGATTGCGCCAAGCGCACACCGAGCAGCCTCGGACGTGTTGCACATGCCTGCAAGCTCGCGAGAGAGACACGCGGCCCGGTGTGGCGCGCGTCAAATGGAGTCTGAAGTGAAAAAAGGAAATCTCGTGTGCGCACTGGTGAGAAGAGCAGCCCCTCATCGCCGCAATTCTTTGTGCTCACTTGTAGCTCGCAGGCGCATAAACGTCCTCACCCCCACCGCTGACCCACATCAGGCGCTGTCCACAGTGGCTGGCAGCACGAGAAGCTGCTGTGACGAGCCCACACGCGCAATATTTCCCCCATGCATTCTCCTTGCAATCCACTACCAATCGAGTAACTACGTTGAGTCTACTGTAGCATAGCTTTCATCCAGCTACCAGCGAAAGCTCGCGCATGTAAAAGAGCTAAAAGCGAGAGTAGCCACTGGTTCCCAAGCCTGTTGAAGCGAGTGCCAGGGGACGCCAATGTTGAAGTGGAAATCACTCATGCAGGCGCAATCGGGAGACGCCGCAACCAGGCCGAGCATCCCACAGCTTGAAGCTTGTCAACGCACTTCAACTGTGTTTTGTGTGGCGCACACCAAATGATACATGCCCCGTCTCTATGTGTTAACTCGTCGCACGATCTGAACCCAAATCGTGTTCTGTACACAACATTGTCGCCTCACCGAGCTGAGCATGAAATTCTCAATTCTCAAACCGAGCATTGATTCATTTCGACTTGCCGCGTAAGCACATCACGACACCTAGACGATACCGCTCGCCTGCTTGTGTGGTGGATATATCCGAGAGCTTGATAGATATCAAGTTGATAGATTAGGTGCAGAAGGGAGTCTCCCTCGAGTGGACCTCCTATCCTCACGAGCATCTGCTTGGCGTCACGAGCCGACTGATGGCGATACATTTCCACTTGGAGCCTCGCTCAACGACTCGTTGTGTACACCAAGCAGCGCCGCATTGATCAGTCACCTCTGCTGGCTTGCGCGGAACAGTGCACACGGTAGGAATTGTGGAGGCAACACGAAGTGCGTGACCAGGGCCGCTGACGTCACTCGCACCTTTTCATGGTCGTAGATCGGCGAGGATTGCGCCTCGGCCCGCGTCACCTCTTGGTGCAGCACAATCCGCGTACGTAGCGGGCAAGAGGTTCATGACCTCACCGGTAATGGAAAACCTGATCTCGTTGTGGCGTCTTGGCTTAGTATCTCGTTTTCTCTTCGTTTGTCGAGGTCATTTTGAGGTTGCAGCTTTGGAGATGCGCGGAGAAGAAGCTTCTCGAAGTCTACCACTGCAACATGTTGACGGTGTACAGCACGGGGGTGTGCTGGGTGGGGAGGTAATATGTTCTCTCCCGATCCGAGCAAGCCTCAAAACACGAAACAAGCCATGGACCAATGAACACTTCAATGCAAACCAGGTTTGCTGGACACCGAAGTCCTTGAATAGCAGTCGGCTCGCGTGGTTGAACTGGTCCATATCAAGCAAGCAACGGTCTCACACTGCTTGTGCATTCACCGTGTAGACTTGTGGTTGAAGAGCTGTTGCCATAGGAATGTTCTCGTCGTTGCGCTCGATTCTTGTGGCCGCAGCCAGCCCCTTGCGCTTTCTCAAAGCTATTGGATGGGCGAACTACACGCAAGTCTCTGAGCCACTTGAAACGCTGCTAGTTCGCTGACAAAACCAACAATGCAAGGGGTTTATGAAGGCGAATGCAATCATGTGCTTGTAGGAGGATCTGTTGTAGCCGACCTACAGTGTTTCACACTGGTCGCCCGGGAGTTGGCTTCTTGACGATGCCACTGCACCGATGCAACAAAGCTTCTCAAATACAACACGAAGGATTCCACTTCACGCTCATCAAAGCACAACTGTTGTCGCCTTTCGAACAGCTCCTCCACCATTTCTGCTCTCTCCCTCGAGAAAAAGCGTAGCCATGCCCGCCCTCGTCAAGTTGAAGCTCATAATGTGGCCCACACCACCACATACGAAAGATTTATGGGAAAATTCCGAAAGGTGATACATATCGAATATTTGTTCAAAAGGTGATACACGCTGTTTAAAACACCCTCTTGTGTAACCTAGAATTAGGAGACAAAAATAGCAAGTCAAAGGATAATTTTAGACTGTTCAACCTTCC
>JAASGX010000171.1:0-37637 GCA_023334415.1 Phytopythium chamaehyphon | reverse complement strand
GTCACCATGGAAGAAGAGAGTTCGAAAACTACCAGTGGAGTCTTCTGTGAGTAATACCCACATGGATATGCTCCATGAGCCCGCGTTTGATCCCTCGACCGACCGCAGAGCAGATTCTGGGACGATAAAATTCTCATTACTGCCAACGGTCAGAACACCACGAATAAATAAAGTTGGTGATATCGTAGAGTACATAGATGCAGGTTCTGCCTTGGCGTCGAACTCGTATAGAACACGATGGTGTGAATCGAAACGTGACAAAGCTGACTCGTCTTGTAAAATAATATCTGATTTGTCACACAGCAGCACGTGCAGTATCGGAGAGAGAATTGACAGGGAACTCACGCCAACGGAGTTGCTCTCGTGGACGCGAATCTGATAAGTACTTGGACGCTCTATCCGGAAGTTCAGCTTCAAATTGTATTCAGCGCGTTGGATGGAATGTTGGATTGTCGCGTCGACCCCTCTGTGTTGGTGACCAACTAGCGTGGTTGCAAGTAGCCCATTCATAAGTAGCCGTGCTGGCTTGAGCTTAGTCTTATCAACCTCGAGTACTCGGAGAATTAGGAAACGGCCGTTCAACGACCAGTTTCCGGTGAAATTATCGCCCAAATACTCGGAAAAGGTCACAATTGCATTGACATCGCTTATCGAGCCAACCTCGGGACGATTTGTTGGTGCTTTGAACTCGAGGACGATAGAATCGTTAACTTTCAGTGGAGAAACAAAATGTGATTCGTCGGTTTCATCCAGAGCGTGCTGGTCTGGAAGGTCAGGAAGTAGGATACCCACGAGTTCTGGGTGGCAATAGTCTGGGTCAAACTCACATTCGAGAGCAGCGGTTGTGTCTGTGCTGCTGTGCCCACTCTTGACCTCAATTGCATCGCCACCACTTCTATCTTGAATTGCAGTTGCTGACGGAAAAGTCATATCGCTTGCCACGACGTCGTCTCTTCCTTGATCATGCAACAGCACAAGCTCCCACAATGCTGATTTGTCAATCTCTTGTGTGCTGTTCCACAGCAGCTCGACGCCCACGTGGTCGAGCGAGCATACAGATATTCCCTGTCCACTTCCATAGCTCCACTCCAACCGCTCCTCTTTCATATTGGAGGTCGCCAAAGCCGCTTGGATGAACCAACGACTTCCAATTGCATCGTCCAGATTATCCACTGCTGCATCATCCTCATTGACCGTCGTAGCAGGCTCACCCAAAGCTACCGAGTCGCCACCTTCTTCACCACCATCGGCACCGCCAGTAACTTCACTACCTACGCGCTCTCCATTGATGCGACAGAAGACGCCCACAGCCGCGAGCAACCACAGTCGCCTCATCATGACAGGAAGATCTTTCTGTCCAGCCGGCCATTGGCAAAAACCTATCGCCAATTTCAGCCAATCGACCAAAGTGCCACCAAGTTGGTGGCCGACCATGGCGCCGGCGATGGTGGTGCAGCTCGCGAGCCTTGACGGCGAGACGCTGAGCCAGGAGGTGCGTTCCGTCCGCTCCCCAATCCTCTTCTCTCCTTCTCTCCCGCTGACCGTGAGCCTGGTGGCGACGCACTGCTGCAGGAGGCGGACGCGAGGCTCGAGGCCAAGCGCGAGGCCAAGCGCGAGGCCAAGCGCGAGCAGCGCGACGCGAACGACGCGCTGTTTGACGCGGCGCAGCTGCAGCTGCGGCAGGAGATGGCGGCCGCGGGCGTGGACGGGCAGCTGCCTCTGAGCTTCGGCGGCGCTCGCGAGGGCGGAAGGCCGAGGAGCAAGAAGCGCCGCCGAGGGGACGGAGAGAGCGCTGGTGCAGGCGAGCTGGTCAAGGAGACGCGCGTCGTGGAGAAGGTGCACGTGGTGTTCGACTCGGATGGAGAGGTGACGGCGCGCAAGGTGGAGAACGTGGAGGTGGAGGTGCCGCCGGAGCCAGTGGCGCCAGAGGTGCAGGAGAAGGAGGCTGTCGGTGCTAAGCCTCGGAGCAAGCTGCCAGGTGCGGTTGGGAGCTCGCGAGCTGCAGAAGGCGCGCTGGCTGACGTGGTGCCTGCAGTCCCCAAGGACGTGCGCAAGTTCTGGGAGAAGCGCAGCATTCTCTTCTACAAGTACGACGAGGGCATTCAGCTTGACTATGAGAGCTGGTACTCGGTGCGTGGTAGCAATCCGGATCTTTGACGTCTATCGCACGATGATTTACGCGATTATCGTGAACACAGGTAACTCCACAGGCGATTGCCGAGCACATTGCCGAGCGCTGCCGGTGCGATGTTGTGGTCGACCCTTTCGCGGGCTGTGGAGGAAATATCATCCAGCTAGCCAAGACCTGTCGCCAAGTCATCGCAATCGACGTGGACCCCGAAAAGATTCGCATGGCTAAACACAATGCTGCTATCTATGGGGTGGCTGACAAAATCGAGTTTATCGTCGGCGACTCGATCAAGATTCTTCCAACTATCAAGCATGCGGACGTTGTGTTTCTTTCGCCCCCTTGGGGAGGCCTCAAGTATAGCCGCAAGCGCTACGACATGGAGGAAATGGTGATCAACGGAGTGACAGGTAGCGCATTGTTCGCGCTTGCCCGACGGCTTACGAAGAACATTGTGTACTATATGCCCAAGACGACGCCTGTGGCTGATCTGGAGGCGCTAGCGCCTGATAAACTCGTCGAGTGCGAAATTGTCGTGCTCAACAAAACGTCATCAGTGATGACCGCGTATTACGGCGATTTGGCCAGGGTAGAAGATGAAGAGCAACCAACTAGAGACGACGTAGGAAAGACCGTTTGATGCGGAATACTTCGGAGTATTGTAGAAAAACACGATCGCCTGTGGTGGAGGTAATTAGGGAACACACACCTCAGGAACAGATAGATTTCGCCGCCCTGCACTACGACTCAATCTTCGGCAGGTCCAAGAGCCCGAACTCCTCCGTGTACATCTTGGCCATCGTGTCGTACGCGACCATGTCGCCAGCCCGGATCATGTTGCCTGCTCACAAGAAGAAGCGTCAACAAGCAGCAAACCTCAGGCAAGAAGCCAAAATTGAGCGAACCGAACCTGCGTCGCAGTTCAAAGGCGAGTCGGCTGCGGGGTCCGACAGCAGCGAGATGACAGCCAAGCACGCCGCCTGCATTGCTCCCACCGTTCATCCAGGTCAGAAATGCGAGCGGGCCCTTCATGGTACATGTATCCGCCGACGTACGCGCAACGTCCATGCGGGCGACCACTCGCGCTTGAGAATGTCGAGGCAGATGCTGCCGTCCTTGAAGTGGACGTTGGGGTGGAAGATCTTGGTGACGAACTTCATCTTGGGCGGCTCCATCGGGTACAGCGGCGTCGTCTGGATGGCGAGCTCGAACGCGCGGTCCTCGAATGGCGTGTCGTTGGGCCCGCGGATGAAGGCCTTCCAGCGCATGATGGTGTCCTCCTCCGGGAACAGCACCATGTCTTCCTCCGGATTCCGGCGCAGTTCCTGCAGCTCCTTGCGCAGCCGCTTGACGTTCGTGTTCATGGTGGCGCGCTCGATCTGGTATCAACTTTTTACCTGGCACGGCATGCCAAGTGGCGAAGTGGAGCTGGTGGTGTGGCCCACATGGAGGCGATCTCGAGGCGACGCAAGGGTATATTCGAGCTCTATCGACGCCAGGAGCAGGAGCGCAATGAGCCGCAGCGACAACCAGCAGCCGCACGTGTCGTTCGACGACGACTACCGCGTGCGCGTGCTGGACAAGGAGAGCATCGCGCACACGCAGGAGCTCGAGATCGAGAGCAACCAGTTCGCGACCAGTGCGTGGAGGATGATTCCTACACTAGGAGTAATTTTGCTTTCTCAAACTATCTTTTGGGTTTATTGTCCAAGAGCTGGATGAGTTCCACGAGATCATCAAGGGCGTGCTGGAGGTGCTGGAAGGCCAGGCCAAGCGGATCGAACGGGAGAAGCTCAAGGTGGGACTCGTGCTCTTTCGCCAAGTTTTTTTTGTTGTTGCTCTCTGGTTGATGTGACGGCTCCTGCATTCTTATGTTGTGGTGTCGCGCAGGCGATTGGACAGCGCAACAAGGTCGACAACGAGATCGACAACCGCAACCGGCAGAAGATGACACTCGAGCTGCAGATCAAGGAGAAGCAGACTGAGCTCGAGCGGTGAGCGGTGCAGACTTTTCTCCAACTCTTTCACTGCGTGGCGTTGTGCTCATGTGGACGCCTGCAGGTACCTGCTGCAGTACCAGTCGCTGACGCGCATCGCGGACGAGCAGCAGCTGCTGATCGACAAGCTCAGCAACAACGAGGCGTGAGGACTGACTTGCTGATTGCTCAACTGACTCCCGCGAAGAAGTTTTTAGATTTCAGTAGTGTAGGCAAAGGCGGCATGGTTGCGGTGAAAACCTGAAAACGCGTGCGAGCGAAAAGCGGGCTTTACATTCTCTTCCTACTGCAAATAATTGGGCTGCTAAATACTAGGACGAAGCTTCTCGGGTGGCGAGTACTGCGCCAAACGACTCGCAGTAAGAGCTACACAGGCGGAAAAAAAAGTTGGAGAAACCAAGGCATTGCGGCTGGTAGCCGCGCGAATCCGCGCGCTTAGGTGCGCTTACGTGCGCTCTCCGCGGATGCGGCGCGCCAGCTGGATGTCCTTGGGCATGATGGTAACGCGCTTGGCGTGGATGGCGCAGAGGTTCGTGTCCTCGAAGAGGCCCACGAGGTATGCCTCCGCGGCCTCCTGCAGCGCCAGGATGGCCGTCGACTGGAAGCGCAGGTCCGTCTTGTAGTCCTGCGCGATCTCGCGCACTAGCCGCTGGAACGGCAGCTTGCGGATCAGCAGGTCCGTCGACTTCTGGTACTTGCGGATCTCGCGCAGCGCGACCGTGCCCGGGCGGTAGCGGTGCGGCTTCTTGACGCCGCCGGCCGTGGGCGCCGACTTGCGCGCCGCCTTGGTGGCCAGCTGCTTGCGCGGCGCCTTGCCGCCGGTCGACTTGCGGGCCGTCTGCTTGGTGCGGGCCATTTTTACTTAGAGGCTTGGGCTGTTCTGGAGCTTGAGCTTGGTCCGAGGGAAAACTGGAAGTGAGACTGGGGGAGAACCGGCGGCCGCGCTCGCTCGCGTTTTTCGGGCGGGCGAGCCATACAAAGCGCGAGATGTTTGGCAAAGGGGTGTGCAACCAGGAGAGATGACAGCCGCGCGCGGGGACAACCGGCTGCGAGCGCGCATACAAACTCCCTATACAAACCCCGCGGGCGGCGGCAGCCCGCGGGCGGGGCGACATCAACCGCCCTCCGCCTTCTTTTTCCGCCGGGGAACGTGTCTCTGGGCCACCCACGCGTCTCGGAGGGGACGGGTTGCCTCGGATTCGCAAGCCGCAGCCGTTCGTCTTGAAGTTTGTATGCCGGCGCCAACCCTCCGTCAACGACCGCGCGTTCAAAATTCAAAAGGGGCGACGAAACTCTCTTGGCGTTTGTATCCAGCCGCGGAAACCGTCGGGCCAGACGTGCTGGCGCCTTTTCGTCCAATCAAAGCGCGCTGTCGACGGTTAACCCTAGACCTGGCGTAGAAACCGGACACTCGAGGCAAAAGCGATCGCCGTGCCCATGTCGACGTGACTGAAACAGGGAACACAGTGGCGAACTATGGTGAGTCTGCGAGCCAGTGAAGCTCGTATTCCACTCATCGTGAGGGCGTGTTGAGCTTTCGCAACCCCCTGCGCCAAAGCGTGCGACATACTGTGAATTGATCCGCTTTGCAGCCTTTTTTGGACACGACTCGAAAATCGGTCGAGAGACCAACACTCACGACTGAAATGGTCCACCTAGCAGCCCCAAGCGTCCACTTTCCGTTAGCGTTTCAATTGCAGTTATAGTTACGCCTTCCAGCCATCGTTGACCACCAAACAAGCGACCATGGGCGACTTCGAGGCGCTCGCTTCCCGCTGCCGCGACGGCTCCTTCCGGTGCGTGCGCGGCTCCGACCGATCGCCAGGCTCATCGCACCGCCTTTTGCCACCGATTGGTTCGCTGACTCCCGGTTTCCCGCTCTCCTGGCGTGCTCAGGGCGTCGCTGGCGGCCTCGGACGTCTGGAGCGCCGCGGCTTCCGCGCTGGCCGACTGCGTCTCCGTCATCAAGGCCAACGTCGCGAGCAGTGTGGCGAACAGCGTGACTCAGTCAAATTTGGGGGATTCTGGAGATGATACCGATCAAGTAGAGGAAGACGACGACGATGGGCTGGGGTACACTCTGCGGGTCAGCAAGGGCCAGCTGCCAGACGTGGAGAGCGCTGCAGACCTCGCAGGGCGCTCGATGACTGTGCACGATCGGGTCGCGGTTGAGGTCGGCGTGGAGACAGCGACGTCGGTGCTGCGGTTTCTCCGGAACGCCTGTGCTGGTGTGCGAGCGAACCAGGACGCCTGCCGCGCTTGGAACATCCTCAGCTTAGTACGGATCGTCGGCTTTCCCCCAGTAGCTGCCTGCCAATACTGACTCCCATTTCTATCTCTGACTATCATAGACGCACGACATTGCCGTTCGATGCTGCGAGTGGATTGATATTGAAGATGACGATATCTCAACGTAATGCGTTGCTCATTCAGAAGCAGCAATGCATTCAACACTTTCTGACGGGTTGGTGTCGACAGTGCTGTTGTTCTCCTGCAGCAAGTGGCGCTGCAATTCTCCGTGAATTGCGTAACAAGCAACAGTGCGAACCAAGCCGTTGTGTGGGACGCATACTTCCCCGATCACTTCCAGGTTAGCCGAGCATGCTGCCCTTTAGCAATTTATCCTCGAAGATGACTAAAACACTACTGATGCTTGCAGAAAATACTGGTTGAGTGCCAGGAACATCGCAAAGTTTGCGCCTTCACAGCAGCGCTAATTATGAACTGCATCACCTCGACCGATGCCGCCGAAAGCAGAGCCATCACTATTGTCGATGAGGATGAGGTCGATCCTGCAACGAATGCGAAGAGGAAAACGGATTTGGTGAGAGCTTTCAAGGATATGGATGGTTATATTATTTGACCGAGGCTCATTGTTTTGCGTTTCACGACAGATTTGTGCACGAAACCTGGTGATTACTCTCCTTCAGCGCTGCGTGCCGAATCCTGTGGCTTCACGTACGAGTGCCGGCGGAGAAAGAAATGCCTTTGACGCGCCTGATGCCGAAGACCCGGCTTTTGAGTGGATTTGTTTGCTCTTTCGTGTGCTTTTCCGAGGTGGACATGCTCGAGACCTGTACAACTCCGTGGGAGCCCACTTGCTCAGCCGCTTGTGGTCGCGCGTCACACCAGAGCAGCTCATCCTCCTTCGTATGTTTTCCCTCTGGATTGACTATATTGCAAGCTCGCATCGAACCGCAGAGCTTCCCCGCCATGATGATCCCGAGATCCTTGCCCTTGCCAACTCTATCGAATTTGGCAAAGCCACTTGGGTGTATATCATCAGCGCTGACGATGAAGACCGCCCTGACGATGTCGAGTCCGTGCGAAAACTCATGTGGATCGAGCTTGAAAACGAAGCCAAATTGCTTCTACTTGATATGCTTGGCGAAATTACTGTAAGCTGTCGCCAAGAGCTGGCGCTATCTTACGAAGACACCAGCAAAGAGCTTTTGAGGTCCGTTCTGAGCGAACTACGCCGCGTGTGGCAAAACCGACCGAATAATCCGAAGTCCAATCCTTCTTCAAAATTATCGAGTGAGCAAGTTGTCGCCGGAGAAGCGAGCGATCTAACGGAGAAGGAGCCTGACGGCTACCGCTCACGATTGATTCGCGTAGTGGGCAATCTTTGCTTTCGGCATACGTCACGGCAAAACCTTGTTCGCGAAGAAGAGTTTATCCCGCTGCTGCTGGCTCATTGCAATGTAGACGACCACAATCCGCTCATCCGCGAGTGGGCGCTGGTAGCTTTGCGTAATTTGTGCGAGGGAAACGAAGCCAATCAACAGTACATTGACGCGATGCGGCCGCAGAGCCAAAGGACCACCAAAAATGCACTAGATCTGGAGGAAAAGCAGTAGCGGTTGAAGTGCATATTGTTGGCATCTATTTGATACAAAAATCTAGCCCACATTACTCCTGTTCTATAACTCGATGACGTAGTCTTGCCATGATCCGAGTAGCTACAACATCAAAAGAGGCTTCTTTACCCTTATCAAATTCCTCGGCGTCCATGACTGCAACGAATACTCGCTCAAGCACATCCATGTCGGGTTTTCCGTTGTCGGCTGAGTCGTTGTTATTGGAGCCCAATACTAGACTCGAAGACTTGTTACCGCTCTGTTTCTCGTTCGGATAACTTTCACATGCATTGTCTTCATCGTCTGTTAGCGGTCGTGGCTCGGTTCCGCAACTGATTGACACATCGCTTGTCACGCTATCGCATTCATCATTGGATTCGCAGTTGTGCTTGTCATGCGCACTAGGTGTGTGAGCGTACGGCAAATCCATGAAGTCAAGCGGGCACTCTAGTGAAAGCAATTTGACAACGATATTCCAGTAAATACGCGGATTGCAGGAGCGCAGCTCGCTCATAGTCACAGCCGAGAGGGTGAGCTTCTGGGCCAGGTTTGCTAGCTCCTTGCGGACAACCGGAGTTGACAGATATTCAACTTGTAGATCTTGATCGTCACAACCGTTTTCATCCGTCTCGCCTCCCATTCTGATGTTCAGGCGTGGTACATATCGTCGCCCACAACGGGAGCACCTCGTGGTGTAGTCATTCTCGTCTTTCAATGACCACCCAGCTTGGATATCCGCCAAAGATGCACGTGCACCGCAATCTGCACAATCTGCCACTGCTTTAATACAGATTCCTCGTTCCGGCAAAAACCCGAATCTGTCACAAAGCGTCGATCTTGGTGCTGAGTCATCCACAATTGGTGGGGCTTGAGCTGTGGCAGCGGTGCTAGAAGACCAATTCAACACCGACAGCGCAGATGCCAGATCACTGATTGGCTGTACGGACGCTGATTGCTCGTTGTACCACGCGTGAAGACTTTTGGCTTTGGCCATACCCCTAAGAAAGGTAACAGCCATTGGACGGCACGCACGCTTCAGCCGAGCAACTATTACGGGAAACGGATAGTGTAGAACCATTTCGCCATTGACAGTTTCTATCAGGTCGTTTGGTTCGACAATACTCGACGGGGCTTCATTCGGACCTACATATCTTTCATTTTTTGCGCGATTGCCTGTTGAGAGCACAATGCAGCCTCTATCGGTCCCAGGATCGCGTGACCCAAGTGCTAGGCCCAAATTTCCCGCGGAAAATGAAGCGTAAATTCGTTGGAGCACAACTTGGCGCTCTGCGCTCTTGACGCTCGCTGAAAAATTCAATACCCCAAGTGACGGATCCAGCATTCGCTCGTCACGGATTTTTACTTGCACCAGAAGGTCAAATGCCCGCAGCACTAGTCCATTTTTCACGTAGCATCGTACAAGCGAGCTGAAAACCTTCCAAGCTCCACGCTCATTTTTGTCTGCAATAGTTTCTAGACACCGCAGCGTGTTTTCCTTTGTTCCGTGGTGGCATACCTTCATCAAGCAGTCTTCAAATACCGCCTTTGCTTCGGCTGGGTGACCACACTCACCTAAAGCATTGATAAGAGCACAGCTCACATCAGCAACGCGCTCAAGCCCACGAGCTATGCTATCAGTAGTGGCATTCTGATTTGGTTCGATCGCGAAATGAGCATCTACGAGCTCTTCGGTCAGATTTGTAACAGTGTCGCAGCAGTCACACGTCAATACTGAAGCAAGCCAAACAAAAGGTGTCGTACCAGGCAATGCATCTGTCGATCGAACTCGACGATGTCCAACTTTGCGTCTGTCACCACGCAAATCAGGACTTCGCATGGTATGAAACTTGTTTAGCATAATTGCTGATGTTGCCCCACCAGCTAAATCCCCAGCATACAGGCCATGCTGGGTGAATGAGCGGTGATATGCTGCCGTTCGATTAATTGATCTGGAGGTAGCAGGTGCTTCACGTGAAACGCCCTGCCGGTCAATTGTTCGAGATCGCGCAAACGGAGCAGGAAAGCTTGTTGTCTGTTTGCAGTCGGATGTAGGCTTCAGATCGTTCGTGTCAGTGCGCTTGGCCGACTTTGAAACGGATTGAAGAAGCTGTTGCATCCACTCGAGTCCAACGTCTTTCGATTGCCCTCGTGATTGATTAGATCTCGTTGCAGCTTTTGGAACAAGGGTGCCAAGCGACAGTGTATCTGTATCATCAGACTGCCGAGGAAACACAACTGCGCGCGGATTGCCAAAAGAACAAGGCTGAAGATCAGGGAATTGGCCCCATGAGGCAACTACCGGAACAATATCGGATGTATAAGTCGCACCGGAATGCTTTAGTTCCGAACTGTTTCGTCGACTCTCGCCGCCTAGAGTAGCAATCAGTGCAGCAACAGGGATAACCTCAGGTGGCTGAGCCACAAATGTCTTGGCCGTTGTTGAGGCACTATTACCAGTCAATGGCGTCACTGCTAGAACATCCTTGGAACTCAAGTTTGAATTGGCCATACTCGACAGTGTTGAAGTGAATGTTGATAGTGCAGAAGAGTTTGCGGAAACTGTTGCTTGCATTGGTCGTATCAGGCGAGAAAGAACAAATTGCATGTTGAGCGCATCATCGACAGACAATGCGCCCGCCATGTAATCGTGGTACTGAGCCACAAATGCCTGAAAATGTGCTGCTTTCACAAGCTGCCGGTAAAAAGTCTGCGAACGATTTGCCACGTTATCATTATTGACCGGAATATCCTATCAAAAGCACAAAAGCATGCATGCAAGCGTACCTGCTCGGGAGCTGGCTTCAGCTGAACGAATTTTTCCTCATCAAATCCCGGGCGACTCTGACCATGAATTGTGTTAATGACCGTCACACACGCTGGAAATCCACTAAGTAAGCTAGCTGTGAGCTCAAGAAATTGTTTCATCATCTTGCGATGCACCATTCCTGGTCGCACGAGAAAGCATGACTTGTTGCTGACTTCACTCTGTGCCTCATTCACGGAAGACGCAAGCAGACAACTCTTCTGCAAATGGATTCGTCGATCCCAGAGTCGTTGTTGCACCTCTCGCTTCTGAATTCTACTATCAGGAAGTCGAGCCGCCGAGAGGCGAGCAAGTAGCTCTGTCGCACATACTGGTAGTGGTGGCAATTTGATGACGTCCTCATTTGCAGTAGTAGTCCCATTACTGCCATTCTCGTATCGCTTGTCATGGTTATCGTCAAGAACAAACCTACCACCAATAAACTCGAGTTTAACCACATTGTCTGGAACTTGGAGGCTGGCAAGTTGACTTACACTAGCACCCGCAATAAATGGGACTGGGGCTTCAAGTAACGTGGGTAAGTCGACAGCATCGGGAACGCTCGGTATGGAGACGTGAAGCCAAGGAAATGGGAATAGTAGAGCTCGGAGCGTTTCTACGATAGCTGTGGCAACTATATGGTCGCTCCCATTGCTGGATTCGCCACTTCCAACCACAACGAGAATCCTGTGCTCCAGTAATGCATGAAATACTAGGCGAACAATGAGAGATGGCTCGAGTGTCATAAATGCAATTGTCATGAGTTCTGAATCCACCTCGAACGGTAAATCACGTGCGAACACAACATCCTTGTCTGCGACTACAACTTGAACAGATAGAGTTCTCATCGGTGCTGGAACCTCATGAAATAAGTTGCAAAGAGTCTTTTCGACTGCGAACCATGACGGGTTATCTAGAAATGTCTTGTTGATTGCAGACTGCCGAATTCCAAGCAACAAGAGTTGTTCAAGATACCGCAGCAGACTGAGGTACATAGGGCGTCGACTCAGCAAGCATATAGCCTTAGCAGAAGGCTTAGTTGCATGGGTCGTGCTACGACGCCGTCCTGAGGTTTGCTTGCACTTAACTGGAGAAGGAGCACGTTCTTCTTCATTGTTATTCCCCGCTTGTGACTCTCGCTTCGATGCTTTTGTTGTTGTTGGGGCCTCGAAGAAACAAAGAGACGCGCCAAATAGTCGATCTCCTCGCACGTCGGTGAGCGCGAAGACGTGGTGAATTGGTGGTGGTGGCAGAAGAGACCTAGTATCCCATACACTCTCACCAAACCCGTGAGGGAACATGAACTGCCAACAACCCATCAGCCACTCTTCGAGTAAGCAACGCTGAGATCTACGGCAAGAACTCGTACCATCGTGACGCTGCGACAAAAATCGAGACCATCGAGGTTGCCAGGCGGGTAGCAGCTCACCATTTTGGCCGCTACAGGACCACAGCAACAAGTCAGCTTCCTCGAGCTCACTCTATACTTTTGTTCGCTCAATACATACCATTGCTGGCTTGCTTGACAGCTACAATGAAATGCTCGACGAGTTTGTCGCCGCGCTCCTCAGCCATATCCAAATAGTCTGCCAAGTGATGCCAAGAAGACCAAATTATGAATCGATGGCAGTGAGCGTCGTGGGCAATGACGGCGGATGGCCATGTGAAACGACCCAGCGACTCTATAGATGAAACGATTGCAACTGCTAGTTATCTAAGAAGAAGCACATGTACTTGTTCAAATGATGCAGACAATGCAATACTTCTCATTGCGACTTCCGATGAAGTTGAAAATCTCAACAGCGGTGCGGCGTTATTGAAGACGGCGTCCGCGAATATACACGAGAGCGGAATGAGGATGAACGCGATCCGGTAGATTACCAGATGTCACGAACGTATCGCTGGGCGCCTGCAAGCGAACGAAGCACACCTTCCGCATCCTCGCTCGACAAATTGCCGTGTTCCTCCACAATCTTCACTAGCGCCGCATGCACATCGCGCGCCATTGACACGCCGTCGCCGCAAACAAACACAAATCCTCCGCCTTCTTGAATGAGGTCGTAGACAAGCTTGCCATTGGCGACTAGGTCATGCTGAACGTAGTGCTTCTCAGCCTGCTCGCGCGAAAACGCTGTGAAAAGCGATGACAGAGTGCCATTGTCAAGATAGGACTGCATTTCGTTCTCAAAAATCCAGTCTTCAGACTTGCTTCGGCAGCCAAAGAAAAGTGAAATCGGCCCAGCCTCCGTTGTCGCAGGGACTCTTTCGTCTCCATTTTTCTTGTTGGTAGCAGCCACTTGCAACTGTCGGTGCTGGAGAAATCCGATGAAAGGTGCGACACCAGTGCCCGGCCCAATGAGTATCATGGGCGCCTGCAGGTCGGCCGGAAGCTCGAAATCGCGTGTAGGGCGAAGGTAAACCGGGATCTTTGTAATGTTCTCGACTCCACCCTCTCCACTTTGTCGAGACTGGGCATCGAGCAAAGGCTGAGCGATCTCTTGCAGCCAACTGGTGCAAAGCCCGCGCCGGCGAATGCCCTGAGGGCCAACAGTGTAGTCAACAATTGTGAAGGCAATTGTAACACGCTTATGGTCTGCGAGGGGTGACGATGCGATGGAGTAGTAGCGCGGCATCAACTGAGGGAGAAGGCTGAGAACATGATCGAGCGGCGGGTGGCATGACGAGAAGAGCAGCAAAAGTTCCAGTAAAGTGACCTGCTGCTCCTCGATAAGCGCCTGTCGTAGCAAACAAACGCATATTACTTGTAAGGATGTGCGAGAAACGCCACCAGTGCGCGGATTTGAGCTGTACCTTGTACTTGCCAGCCCCCTGCTTGCTGCTGAGCATCAGCATCTGCGCTTGTTCTTCGTCATCGCTGCAGTACATTGCGAGCGCACGAACTACAGCCTTTTTCGGCGAGCTTCGGATATCTGCGTGATGTAGGAACAGGTCTCGCACAGTTGTTGACGTCGGGAATCGGCTCGAGCTCGTGGCAGCTTTCTTTGACAGCCGTCCTGACGGGGCAGTCGGCTCTATGGTCACCCACTTCGAGCCATCCAAACCAAGTCGGGAAAGAAGGGCGTCAACTTCGTTGACGGGGTTTGGGCACTTGACGCCGATAGAGTCCCCAGGCTTAAACTGGATCGCTGACTCGCCCAGGTCAACCTCCAATGCCAATACCTTGCGCTCTGACTCGTTGCTAGTCAGATACTTTGCAGCTACAACAGACCCGAGGAAAGGGTTTGAGATGCTCCATTCTTGGGAATCAGCATCAGCATGCTGAGATAGATCAAGTGTCATTTGTTCGTCGTGATAATGTGTCTGGAACATGGATACTTGGAGGCGAGGGACATCGTCGGGAGTTTGGGTCGGTCCTGAACGGGGACCAAACATTTTCTCGTAAGTGATCAAGTTGGCTGGCAGGTACTTCTGGAGGGTGGCGCCATCCTGGACAGCGATGTCACCATGCTTTGACTCGACTGCATCAACCGGTTTTGCCTCGCTCTCCGGTCCACCATCCGACCCCGAACTAGTCGCTGTCGCGTCGTCGTCGCCGCCAGTAGCACCGTAGGACTTGCCAAAGGCTGTCCACAAGCCTGCCAGCCACGGCTCGACCATGTCTTCGAGACCGAGGGCCTCATCCGCTGCACCTGCAAGTCAGAAACGCATGCCGTCAGCTGGTACCGCTTATGAAACGAGCAACCAGCCTGCGTTGACATACACATGGGGTAGTATCGCTGCGCTCCGAGCTCCGCGAAGCGCTTGTCAATGCTCTTGCCCATGTAGCTGCAACCGCGTCAGCACCTGCCCTCCCTACAAGCAACAAGGTTCGGAGCCGTACCAGAACTTGTCGTAGTTGGTATCGCCCAGGCCAAGCACCGTGAACGCGAGGTTGCGCAGCATGTCCTTGGGCTGTGTACGGCGCTTGACGTAGCGCCAGAACTTGCCGGCGTTGTCCGGCGGCTCGCCGTTGCCCGTAGTCGAGCACACGATGATCACATGGTGCCCCGGCTTGTCCGCGATATTGGCCTGCTCACGGTCCCCGCCGGTCAGGCTCCTGACCATAGCAGGTGTCTGTACAATAACGAGTCCCCCGCACCTTCTGAAAGTCGTTGAGCGGCAGCAGCTGCGCCTCGAGCTGCTGCGAGAGCGCGTTGGCGCAGATTTGCTGTCCGGTGGCGCCAACAGAGCGAATAAAACCAGGGTCAGCGCCTCAGACCACGACGCGGAGCCGCAGGAGCCCGCCCACCTGCGCGATGCTCTCGGCGCAGCCCGTCTGCGAGCCGTAGAGCACCGTCACGCCCGCCATCCCGCTGTCGTCCCGGCCACCGCTTTGCTTGTCAGCAGAAAGGGAAATGACGCGCGTTAAACGGCGTCCCCCCCGCTAGAGTGACTTCAAGGATACGTGTCGCGCCACTCATCACTTGGCCATTTGAGCCCTCAGAACCCGTGGCCATGGAGCTGCTCGACGTGCGCGTGGTGGATAACGTGTGGGTCCCCGTGGGCGACGCGCGGCTGTCGGCCAGGCTGTGGCTGCCGCAGCCGCGAGCCGGCGGCCCCGCGCGCTTCTCGGTCGTGCTCGAATACCTGCCGTACCGCAAGTCGGACTGGACGGCGCCCAGGGACGCGCGCAACCACACGTGGCTGGCGCAGCGCGGGCTCGCGGTCGCGCGCGTCGACGTGCGCGGCTCGGGCAACTCGGAGGGCCACTACGCGGGCGAGTACACGCGCGAGGAGCTGCAGGACGGCGTGCGCGTCATCGAGTGGCTCGCGAGCCAGCCCTGGAGCTCGGGCAGCGTCGGCATGTTCGGCAAGAGCTGGGGCGGCTTCAACGGGCTCCAGATCGCCGCGCTCGCGCCGCCCGCGCTCAAAGGCGTCGTCTCGCTCTACTCGATCGACGACCGCTACGCCGAGGACGTGCACTACATGGGCGGCGCCGTGCTCGGCTCCGAGGCGCTCAGCTGGGCATCCATCATGTTCGCGTGGAACTCGCGCCCGCCCATGCCCGAGGTCGTCGGCGACGAGCAACAGTGGCGCGCCGCGTACAAGCAGCGCCTCGAGCGGCAGGACCCGTGGCTGCACGAGTGGCTCGCGCATCAGCCGCGCGACGAGTTCTGGAAGCACGGGTCGATTTGCGAGTCGTACGACTCGGTCAAGTGCCCCGTGCTAGCCATCGGCGGGTGGACCGACGGCTACTACAACGGCATCTTCCGCATGGTAGCGTCCATGAAGAACTGCGTGCGCAAGGGCGTGATCGGGCCGTGGAGTCACGAGTGGCCGAACGTGGCGACGCCAGGCCCGCAGGTCGGATTCCTCGAAATGTGCCGCGAGTGGTGGGAGTACTCGCTCAATGGAGTGCAAAACTCTGCTGCCAACTACCCAGACATGCAGCTGTATGTCAAGGACGCTATCGAAAATCCGTCCCCGCAGATTCTCGAGTATCCCGGCAACTGGCGTGCTGTGCCCGACGTGCGCGATTTGCACCAGTCATACTTGACACTCCAGTGCACCGAGTCAGGCGACATTGTCAAGACCAACGAGCCGCTGACCAGCACCACTGAACGCCGCATCAAGTGGCATCCTCTGCAAGGCTCATGGGGTGGCGAGTGGCTGTCATTTGGAGGCGAGGACATGCCCGGCGACCAAACATGCGACGACGCGCTAGCAACAACGTGGACATCGTCAACCCTGACCGAAGCAATCGAGATTATCGGGCACCCGGAGGTCAGCTTTTTGCTGAAGACCGATAAGCCTCAATCGCTAGTGATGGCTCGCTTGTGCGATGTGTCTCCTTCTGGATCGTCTACACTCATTTCTCGAGGCGTGCTAAACCTCAGCCACCGCAATGGTCATGCACCAGAGGACCTCGAACTCATGCCCGAGAACGAGTTTGTTCGCATCAGCTGGAAACTCAACTCTTGTGCATACAAGGTCCCAAGCGGCCACAAAATGGCGCTTGCGATCACGTCTCATTACTGGCCGATGGTGTGGCCGTCTCCGGAGCCGACAAATCTTGTTATCTCGTTTGCCGAATTGAACTCGCTCAAACTCCCACTGCTCGAGCAGAAGGCAGAGGCAGCTTGCCCCGTCGAGACGTACCCTCTAGATAAAGGAACCCCGACGCGCTGTGTCACTCTGCGCGATGCGGTCCCGATGAAGCGTGAGCTTAAGGTTCATTTGTCCGAGACGGATGCATCCCAGCCTGGCCAACAGCTCCAGGTCATCGAAGACGAGGGCAAGAGCGTTCTCGTGGACGAGGGTATTACCATGGAGGAGACTGCTGTGAAGACATACACCATCGATGGCAAGGGTCTCCAGCCGCGAGTCAGCATCCAGCGCTCTCTAACATACGAGAAGCTGGCCCCCGAGGCTCTCAGCACTCTGCTCGCATCCAAGGGCGTGTCCAGCTCCCAGGACGACGGCGTGACCCGCGAGGACGCTGCCGAGCACCCGGTGCTGCCGTGGCACGTCAAGGTGGACACCGACAGCTCCATGACGTCGGACGGCGCGTCGTTCCTGCTCGAGGACCACCTGGTGGTGACGCTGAACGGCGCCCCGTTCTTCGAAAAGCGGTGGGAAAAGCGCATTGCCCGCGACCACGTGTGAGTTCTCAGCGTTGGCAGGCAGTGGATTCCAGCCAGCAGCGTCGATGGCTACAGTGGATGGCTACATTGCGATGAGAGTCTTGTTTGTCTTGTGACGTGTCGTTCGCGTAGTGCAAGCAGTTGCAGTTGATTGCGAACTCGCTGGTTGGTCGCGAGCGCTTTGAAACCGTCCGGCGCTCATTTTTTCGTGAGCAGGAGGAGCAGCAAGAGAATCCGTTTTCGCTTCTCAAAAAGATCGCGTTTGTTTTGCATAGAGAGAGAGAGAGTTGAAGTGTACCGTACTTTTCGAAAGGCGAAGAGGTGGTACTTTAGCGCTGAGTGCTGTGAAAGGACACACGGCCGCCTCACTGGTACTACTGTTGCGCGCAGAATCCATCGCTTCGCGTCACACCAGCGTACCACCAAAGCGCATTTTGACGGCGCAAAGCAGGTTCCTCATACAAATCGCAAGTCACCAGCAAACTTCAAAAGGCAGAAAAGCCAGTAAAAATTGCGGCGCTCTACTTTTTTGGCCAGTGAAGCGGCGCGCCGATACGCGCAAAGTGGATCCACTCGCTCGCGGATCTTCGACGTGGCAGAAAAAGCTGCGAGGCTCCATTGCAACGCATTCAAACGATGGTTTACCATCACTCACTGGCGATTGAATGGACACGAGTGCAGCTGATTGGATTGCCAACATGAAACCGCCATCCAAGGGCTCCGATATTTTCGCGCCGCCACGTGGGTGCTGGGCAGCGTAATGATAGAGTTGGCAAGTGAAGAGAAGAAGCATGGGACAACATCACCCGAGAAAAATCAGGGCGAAACGCTAATTCGTAGGTCGCAGCGCGGCTAATTCGTAGGTGCGCTCGATCGCGGAAAGTGTAGGTCGCGCTTGATTCGCCATGCGTCTGTCCGTCTGGGTTTCTGTTGTTCCGCCGGCCTTTTCATCACGGCCGCTTGCGGCATGTGCCTAATGCGGAGCCCTATCGCAGCCATCCGTCATCACCGCGACGGTCATGTCCACTGCGTGCGTGCGTTCGCTCGCCCAAACTACTGAACTCAAGCCTGCAAGTCCGCGCGGTGGTGAGCCCCTCATCACCCACCGCCTTCTACGTTTTCGACATGACATGACGGCCGTTCACAGTTGGACGCTGTCCGTGAAAGGCGCGCGCGTGTACCGTACCTGCCGGTGCGCGCATTTTCCGCGCTCCTCCTGTCCGCAGCATCCTGCTCCGGGAGCTGTGGCCAGCGGAGCGCCAACTTTTCGCGCCTTGGCTCCGGAGCAGCCAGGTGGTGAGTGTTTGGCGATGTCAGTTGCGAGCGAAAGAGAAGAGCCCCGCCATTCAATTCGCGCTGCTGGAGCTTGCAGAGACATGAGCTGGGTTTCTCCCCATGTGGATTTCGCGGCAAGGCTTGCCTTTTTTGCCTCGCTGGCGCTGGGGTTTTGCCTTGCCTCCTCGCCGCCGATAATCCTGCTGTTGCGACACGTTCCGCAGGCCGAGTATCCATCCCGCGGGGTTTTACAGAAGGATTTAGCGCGCGCAGGTCCAAGTTAGCACGTCGCAGAGCGCCGCCCAGAGCCCGAGGCCGCCGCCAGCCCAGGGCTCGGAGGCTCGAGGCCCGGGCGGCCACCAGTTGGCGGCTCTCTTCCGCAAAACCGCGGGCCGGGCGAGAACAATTCGCTGCTCTGCGGGCGGCAGCTTGAGCCTCGTCCGCCCTGCGCAGAAGAGCCACCCCGGGTCCGCCCATTTTCGACCGCCGCGGCTCGCAAAGGGGCACGGCCAGCGGCTCACTGCGCGCATCGCCCGGCCTGTCTGGCGCTGTGCCACGCTCACCCCAGCAGCTCCAGCCGCAGCCACTTGCAGCAGCCTCCAGCAGTAGCAGCAGCAGCCTCAGCACTAGCAGCAGCGGCCGCCAGCACTAGCAGCAGCCGACGGGCATGGAGCCCGACGAGCCTCGGGCCGCCCACTCGGCAACTGGCACCGACACGAGCACGAGGGCAAGCGAGAGCACGCTGGCACCCGCCGAGAACCTTCCGGACGATGCGCGCACGCTCGAGGCGCGCGCCGGCACCCGCGACACGTCGCCGGCCGCGCTGCTGCGCCGCGTGTCCGACCAGCTCAGCGACTCGCTCCAGAACGCGCTCGCCAAGGTAAGCCGAGCCCTCGGAGAGCTCGCGCAGGCAGCATGACACGCCACTTGGCGTGCTCGACGCGGCCTGGAACGCGCCTGGAAGGCGTTCCAGGCGGATCGATCATCGAACGCTGGCTGACGACCGCTACTGTCGGGCTGCGTGGCCGTTTTGCAGGTCGTAGCGGACGTCTCGACCGACTTTGACATCTCGCCGGATCAACTGGCGGTACGTTCCACACTTTCCGAATGGCGACGGTGCAGGGCACTGCAGGCGCCCGACCCAGGCAGCACGTAGATGGGTCGGGCGCCGCATGTCTGCCCGACTGCTGCTTGGTGCGCGCTGGTGTCGCTCTCGGAGACTGATTCGTGTGTGATTGTGTGCATGTCGTCGTCAATTGGACGCTCCTGCTCTTCCGACCGACGGCCGTGTCTCGTTTCCGACCGATCATCGTTCCGTCCTGCAGACGGGCGCCTCGGACGACGCCGACTACGCTCGCCTCATGCAGCCAGGCACCAGCATCGACCCGAGCGACATCAAACAGCTCATCGCGGAGCTGCGATCGACCCATCAACGCGTCCGCGAGCTCCAACACAGCGTCGGAGAATTGAAGACGGAGCAATCTCTCTCGGCGGAAAGGCTGCAATTGCACCAGAAGCTGGTCAAGAAGCTTACGAGAGAGCTCGTGGACGAGCGGCTCGCCCACATCGAGACGAAGCGAGCAGTTGCTGATTTGCGCCGTTCTTCCAGTGCATCCAGTTCAGGAATTGCAGGCGATGCTGGAAAAGCCGGGTCTGAAAGCGGTCGGTCACCTTTGCAAGATCGCGAAGCTAGTAGCAATCCATGGGCATCACCCGACAAGCCAGTCGGCACTGCTCGCAGCTCGATGCTGAGTCCCCCTGCAGGATCAAAGCTGATGGGTTTCAACTTTTACTCAAGCGACCAACCTGATGATGACCCGCCTTCTCCGTCGTCAAGTACTCAAACGCTGCGCGGAACTCTGATGGGTCAATTTCTGCCCTCGTCACTGCTGGACTCGCCGCAAATGACTCCAACTCATGCCCAGGCAATCGCAAGCGAACTTTCGTTGCTAAATGAAGAAAAACAGCCTGGAAACGAAGAAACAAGCAGCAATAGCACCGACGAGGTCGAGGACAAAGATGACAACCCAAAGGCCACCGAGGACCGCACATCGCTGGAGAGCGGCTCGATCTCAAGCCTGCGGCGCTCGAGTGTTAGTGCTGGGGACAATCAGACGGATCATCACGGCGCTGACGTCACTGCAATGGAGACGAAGCAGGCCCAGAGTGGGATGGTGGGTATGTCTCATGCTGTTGGTCAACTTGGGGAGCGTCCTTCTACCTCGTCAGTTGTCTCTCCAGTCAAACTGTCCATGCTGTCAGAGCTTTTCGAGACTATTTCCGTCGAAGATTTGGAAACTGTGCTGGTTCGGTTCAACGGAGACGAGACTGCGGCAATTGATCACCTTGTACAAACACACTCGAGCTTCAACCCGAGTGGGAGCTTGGTGGGAAAAAGTCCAGGAACTTCTTCCGGCCAGTCTGCTCATGGTTCGTTGCACAAGACTTATCGGGCCAGCGGAGGAGGCAGCGGAAGTGCAGGCAGCAGTGCGACTGGCCCTGGCAGCAGTAACTGGAAGACCGAGATTTGCATGTACTATATGCAGGGAAAGTGCAACAAGACCCGCCGCACGTGCTCTTTTGCCCACGGAGAGAGCGACCTAGCAAGACCTATTGCGGGCTCAAGCAAGGTTGGCTACAAAACGCGGTTATGCCCAGCTTACGAGAATGGGGCCTGTCCGAAGTCTCGCCGAGACTGCCCTCTTGCGCATGGTGTCAACGACTTGCGTGAGCCAGGCGGGGGCGCACAATCAACGACGGCTGCTGCTGCCGCCGCTATGGCTGCTGCAATCCCTGGCGGTGTTAACAACCCAGCATTGCTCCCACCGCCGACCCCGCGGTTGCAAAGCTACAAGACGGAGCTTTGCTACTACTACCTCAAGGGTAACTGCAACTACACGAAGGAAGAATGCCGCTTTGCACATGGCCCAAGCGACTTGCGGACGGTGGAAAGCAACACTATTGCGCAAATGAATGCGGCAGCGGCTGCAGCAGCGGCGTTCACCGCTGGAGCAGGCGTTCAGTCGCAAGGCTCCACGTCTGCAAGCTCGCCGAGTGTTCCTTCAAATTTTGACAAGCAACTTCAATGGCAGCATCAATACCGGCCGTCGCAGCATCTCCAGCAGCAACAGCAACTTCAGCAGCAGCAGATGAGCCACCTCCCTCCAGGCTATCCATCGCAAATGTCACCCGTTCAGCACGGATTTTTACCGTCGCACCAGTTGCAAAGTCACCGGAGTGGTCAGGCGTTCAGCTACCAACAGCAGCAGCCTCCCCCGCCTCCCCCGCCGCAGCAATCTCCACATGGAGGCTACCAGCAGCAACAGCAACAGCAACAATCAACCCTGACGCCCCACGCGCAGCCTTTCCGATACCTCAAGTCGATGGATGATCTCCCAAGACGCGGCGGTCGCTCCGGCTCGGGGCGCCGTGATTCGGGAAGCTCCTGGCCAGGATATGACCCAGGCTTGCCGCCTCCTGATTTTTAAGGACGGCGATGCCGTTTCTGAGGGACATTGTCAACTTGACTCTGCCCTGTCCAAGTTTTGAAGTTTGTAGCGATAGCAGAAGTGTACATGTTGGGCTGCATTTTCCATCGTTCCGGATTTTGGTTCGCGCCTCGCCTCTCAAGAGTAGAAAGTAGACAAGAGTAGTGTACTGGTAGTAGCAGTAGCAGTGGCGAGTCGGGCATCGGCCGCTTTTTGCTTTGGATTTGTAAGGTAAGAATAGCTTTTGGTCTGTAATGAACGTGAAAGAGGTGTCCAAACATTGTCCAAAGCGCATTGCGGGTCATGTGGAGCACAATGACTCATTTTCCGCTATGTCCACATTAACAAACTTGTGGTGAATCGAGAACGTGGAGAACTCACTACAGAGCCGCTTTGTTGGCGGTGCTGGATGATGTGTGCATCGATTCGGTTTCTGTAGTCGATGGATTGCCTCCATTGTGGTATTGTTGCTGCTGGTTTTGCCCCACCGTGGCGAAGCATGCGAGAAGATCGTTCACGTTGATACTAACAGGCACGACGACGCCGTTCATGATCATCCGCACCGTCTTGTACCTCTGTCCCTCGTCAATCATCGACGGAGCATCGCTTCGCTTGCGCTTGCCGCCGAGGTGGTTTCCGTACGCGGCGTTGCTGTGCCCCGCCTCGTATGCAAAACTCTGTCGGGTGCTGTAGTCTGCCGCTACTGCGCTGTAGTAGTCTGCAGGAGCGGGAGTCGGTGACGGCCCCGCGCTGGCGGCTGAGCGGGGCCGCTGCCCTCCCGCGTCCTTCCTGACGTACGTGACGAGCTCGCACTCGAAGCGCTCGGCACCGGGCTTGCGCCGCAGGAAGTTGCGGTAGGAGCGCGCGACACGCGCCTCGAAGTTGGCGACGGTGAGCGCGACCAGCTCGGCCTGCTTGGAGTGCGCGCCCGGCCGGATGTAAAGGGCCGCGTCCTCGCGCACGAAGCGCTCGCCGGCGGCCCGCAGCTCTCGCGCCGTGCGGCCGTCGGCCTTGGCGCGCAGCACGTCGAAGCCGTCGGACAGCAGGAAGGAGAAGCGCGCCACCGCCAGCTGCCTGCGCGAGGTGCGCGCCGCGCCCCCGATCTTGACCGTCAGCGCCGCCGCCACCTCGTTCGGCACCTGCTCGCTCTGCTGCTGCTGCTCCTGGATCTGCTGTTCATGGGTATGCTGCTGCTGCTCATTCTGCTGCTGGTTGCTGTCTCCAGGTGGCGTGGACGTCATGACGAAGCCTTGATGGGGGCGTATTTGAGGGTGCAGGCTCGTAAAATCGCGTTTTTGATTTCAGCCAATCATCCCGCGTTATTGTGTGCTGTACCCATTGACACTGGCAACGGAGTCAATCTCCTGAGCGTCGAGTTGTTGAAGCGGATTTTGCTTCACGTGGAAGCGCGAGCGGCGATAAAAGGAGGATTTGATCACCAAATCACAGGAGCACAAATTCGTACCAGCCCCGAGGGACAGTAGCAACATAGAGCGGAAGGGCGGAAGGAACACACATCCGATTGCGGTCGCACTCGTCACTCATGTTGCAAATTCACAAACGAGCTCCAAGCGACAACTCTAGTGCTCCTTCTTGCAAATCGCAACCAGTCATGCTGGGGGTGAAAGCAAGCTTGTGATTAGCACGTGTTTGATCCATCGATCCTCCTCATCGGAACTTCGATATTGCAGTGTCGCGACAGTCTCCATCCATCCACCAAAGCAAAGCCCTAAAGAGTTTCTCTATCATAAGGCGCACGCTCGCACCCGAATGAGCGACGCCACACGGCTACAAAGCACGAATGCACTGCAACTGCAACACCTGAAGCGTCTAATTGTGCAGGTGAACTTGGTCGAACGCAACATGGCATGCTACATGCATAAGAGAAGCGACAAGCTTGACAGAAGCGGCAAGCTGGCAAGCGCGCGATCGTTCTCAAGTGCGTGCCAACGCGATTCGATTCGGCGCACGCGCAGAGCCCATGAAGTCGGTCCCCCAAGGTGGTCATCACAAGTATTGCGATTCTGTTAATAGTCAGTTGCGCACTCTGAATACCACTTTCTTGGATAAAGTATTGTATAGCCAGCCCATCTTTCCATCGTTTGCATACAGTTTCGCAGTCGCAGCCTCCGCCAATCACAACATTATAACGCATTTGAGTAGATTAAGTCATGTCGCAGCATTATGTATGATCTTTCAAGCGCAGAGTACTGTGTCAAATGAGTGACTCACACATTCGCTCGAAAACGGCTGCTATGAATGGTCTGAACATCAAGTACTTGGTTTTACTATCCAACTACTTCCACCAGCTGACTCGCAAGTCGCAAGTGAGCTTTTGGTATCAAGCAAGTCGTTCGCCACCAGTTGCATTGACTCATTTGCCGCCGTAGAGTGCCGGCCGAAGCGCTTGTGCTGGAAAACCGCCGACAGTTTGCCAGCCGACAGGGTGCGAGCCGCGCGACTTCTACACGCGCGTCTACCCTTTCCGAGCGCTTTCCTCTTTGCGTCCGGCTTCTCGCTGGCTGTGGCTTCGCTTCCACCCCATTCCATCTCTTGGTGAGTCGCACTCAACCCGCAGCATCTTCCAGAATGGTTTTCGTCTCGCTCGAGGGCGTTGTCGCGGCGCAGACCGCGGACAAGGGGCGCTCCGCTCAGACTCCGATCCGCGTTGTGGTCACGCCGGGCTCAGCGGCCAAGTGCGGCGGTGCCACTGGCGCGCCTGTGCCCTCGTCGAATCGATTGCGCCGTTTGTGGCGCGGACAGCCTGCTACAGCATCGCACTTTGTGTGCTTCATCACAGACAGCGTCGTGCACCACAAGTGGGTCATCGTGAAGCCCGCAGCTGACTGCGCAGCGCTGCGTCGAGTCATAGCCCGAACCGCAAGCGAGTGCAAGCAGGTCAAGTCAAAAAATGGATGCAGTTGCCGCCGCATTCTAGCTGCAGCGAAAGCCAAGCCAGCTGTGGACAAACAATCAAAGGCAAAGATTAGCAGTGGATCCTCGTGCGTGGAGGCGCGCGCTGTGGAGCAGCTCATCAACTCTTTCTTGTGCGAGCTATTTGACGCTGGATCGAACAGCGCCTGCAAGGCTAGTGTGATTGCACTGGACATCATGGAGCGCTTTTTGGATGTGGAAGCCCACCGCACAGAAGCAGTCGATCGCATCGTGCGTCTCGCTTCCGCGTCTATGGAGGATGCCAGCCTTCCCGTTCAAGTGAATGACGACGAGTCGCCAACCGAATCCAGGAACCATGAGTGCACAATCTGTTGCAGCAATTTGATGTCAGAGAAGACACTCACACTCCCGTGCGGTCATGAATTTCACGCCGATTGCGTGCGCACATGGCTGCGCATGCAGCAAACATGCCCTGAGTGTCGCGTAGCCGCCCGCCATGCCATTTGAGTACCAACAGACGAAGCGAGGGAACTTTGGACGCACACAAATTGTATTTAGTCAGCGCTACCGCCAGCGACGCGTATCACGCTTCGAAAGTACTAAACTTTGTAATATTACTCTTAGCTAGCTAACACTATCAAACGTCTCTCTATAGGGTGTCCAATGTCAGAAGCAAATTACTTGACATCGACGGCTCAGCTTGTGCTTGGACAAACCCCGCGACTAGCGGGACCACTCTTCTTGTCATCATCCTCGTAGTAGGACGTGCCGTACGCTAGGAAGAACTCGCCGCGCACCGGCACCTCTTTCCACGTCACTATGTAAAGCTGGTTGAGCACAATAGGACTAGTCGTGTCCTGCGGGTTCTCAATCACGCACCCAGGAACCAGGATGCAGTTGTTGTAGAAACTCGAGGCGTCCCAGTAAATGTCCGCTGGGTACTCGTATACGCGGTCATTAGGAAAGCCGCCAACAGACCCATCAGCATCCACAAGCCCGTCAAATGGAGTTAGACGATGGCCGTACTGAATCTGGAACTTCTCAACGTCACGCACAACGCCGTTAACAACAACAAACGTCTCGCCCAGCTCGCCACACCTTGCAACCTTGTTCAAACCATCGTGATGCATCTCCTTTGTGATTCGCCGCACCCCGAAAATGCACACAACAGAAAACGCCGGCCATGCGTGTGATGACAGGTTGAACAGCCCGCGGCCAGCATTCGGAATGCCCGATACAGCAACGCCCACCGTTCCGTTGTCATTCGTCTCCTGGTATGTGATCGTGTTAAGATCGACCTTCTTGAACAACAGCTTTGGTGGCTTCGGGATCCGCCGTTTTACGGCCGCCAGCTCAGCGTCACTGAAGTCCGGACGTGGCGAGCTCGAAGCTTCACTCTCAGTCGACGGTGACGCGCTGTCAGTCTTACGCTTCTTCCTGTTGAAGTTAAAACAGGAAATAAACAAATGTCAACCTATTGTCAAACACCAAGAAGTCACAACAGTAAGAACGTACAGATGCCCGTCCGAATCAAATAGAGATGGAGCCAGCTTCATTTGACGCGACATCATGCTCTTCATGAGCGAGGAGTATGCCTTCATCGGGTTCTTGGCAGCGTTGACCTTCTGGCACAACTTGACCACGTGGACTGACGGATTCGCAACCATATGATGCCGGCAGCGATGACAAATTTCTTTGACGATACCACATAGGTCTGCACGGGAACGGACCTTGCCAAGCGCTTCGCGAGCCATCGAGTCTAGCTTAAACACAGACACCATTTCGGCAACCAGCTTTCGTTTGTCGACGTTGGTTTCGTCCTCAGCCATCTTCTCGATAACATCAGTGAGCGGGTTCTTGGCATACTCGATTGTCTTCATGCGCCGCACCTTGCCAAACACAAATGCTGACGCATTCTGGCACTTTTCCGTTTCCATTTTCTTCCAAATATCGTCAAGAAGAGCTCGGTCGATATCGGAGACCGCACGAGTAGCTGCTTGATCCAATTCCCAAGTGCACAAGAAAGCCTCTCTCAAAATCACAAGCGAGTCCTTCTCGCGCTTTCGCTTGCTAGAGCTTGCTGGTGCTGACGCCGATGGGTGCAACAGCCATGGCATGTGTACTTTCACGTACTGGTGCAAAAAGTACTCACCATGCCGACGGCCACCTTTCTCCGACGGATCCCAGTGGTTGAAGCGAAAGTAGCTCGTGTTGTACTCGCAAGCTGCTCCTAGCTCGTCGAGCTCTTGAGTTGTAGCCCTGCTTAGATACACCTCCCAAGGTCCAGCCTGGATACCGTGGGTCTTCATAAACGTAAGGACTTCCGGAGAGGTGCTGGGTTTTACGGGTGACGTTGACGCGTCCGTAACCATCGCAGCCTCCTTCTCAAGAATCTCAATTGATTCGTCGATTCGGGAAATCACCTCTGACTGAGCTAATGCGGCAGCGTCCTCTCGTGATGTGTCAACAGGCTTCGTATACTCTAGGCCCCACTTGGTCCAAAAGCTTAGCACAGCTTGAACATTGGCCTGTTCATTCGATACGCATTCCTGTCAGCGCTCCAGTTTTCAACATCGGCAGATATAGCGACCACTACGTACGTTGTGTTTGGTTTCTCGCGGCAGCTTTTGCACGAGCTGATGCATAATCTTCTCGAGCGACAGCACCAACGGCGATCCTCGCATCTTTTCGTTCCGGTCATGCTGCGGGAAGCCCGCGCGAACGCTCTTGACGACATCGTGCACGACAAAAAGGATGTTTGCGCGGCCCTTCGACGACCCCATCTCGTCCATCGTTTGACACAACTTGTCCTGGATGCGCTCATGCAAACTGTGGTGGCGAATGATAAACTCTGAGCATATCTGCAGCAAACGAAACCGCACAATCGCATAGTGTTGTTAGTCGCAATGATCCAAGCGCCGATGCCCGTCCAAAGTAATGCGCAAACCTGAATCGCCGACGGCTTCGTGTCCAGTTGGTCAATGAGTAAGTCAAACTCAAGCATCGGGTCGCCGAATGTGTTCGATATCGCCTTTGCGGTAGACGCGAGCTCCTGCAGCCCCTTTTGTCGCTCCTGCATCTTCACCTCGAGCTCCGGGTTAACCTCCGACACGATGAAGCCGATGACGACTCCATCACGATCCGTGCAAAGCGACTTGATGGACTCCGGGCTCGCTCCTGTACGGCACAACGCACCGCGACCTCGTTAGCACGTTGCAACTCGAGCCTCACAGTACGTGAGTTGGCATTTACACGGACGCACCGGACTTGCGCAGGCGGTGCAGGCAGCGCAGGCCCTTGAGCGCGACGGGCACGACGAGGTAGAGCGTGAAATCGAAGGTGGCGGCTGTGAAGCGAACGCAGAGCGCGCACTCGTGCTTCTTCATGTAGAGCTTCATGTCCTCGCCGTTCTTGGCCACGAACTTGCAGAAGAAGCCCTTGGGCGGGATGGCGGCCAGCTTGGCCTTGGTGCCGACTGCCAGCCGCCGGGGGAAGTCGCGCAGCAGCGCGCGCTTCTCGGCCGGCAGGCGGCCCACCAGGTCCACGGAGCGGCCCTGGAACTTGACGCCGAGCTTCCAGTTGTCTGCCATGGCCGCGAGCGCCTCGGAGGACTTCTCTGGCTCGTCTGGAGGCCTCAGAGCGCGGCGGAAAGGCGCGAAACCGGCGGCGAGAGCGGACGGAGACGGCGGAGCGCGGAGGCGGCGAGCGGGCGGGCGACGAGGGCGAGCGGGTGAGCGGCGCGGCGCCAGGCGGAGCAGGTCGAGGTCGAGAGGAGCGAGCGCCTGCGCCGATACAATTCGCTATATAGCCGCCGGGAAGCGCGGCGGCCAGGCGGCTTGCCTGGAAGAAGCGGGTGAGAGAGGGGAGGTAAGCGCGCGACGGGATTGGCGGAAAAGACGATGGGTGCGCAGACACCATTGGTTAGAATGGATCCTGCGCGGCTCTGGACGGTATTTTTCAACAATGAGGAGCAACGAAGCGGGAGACGGACTTATTATTCAGTAGGTTAGATTATATTGTAAATACAAAATTTAGCATGCGGATTTTTGTTTTAACCAAGAAAGGACAGTTTTTGGCGCGAAAAAACTCGAATGTCGAGTGTGGCCCACATGATGAGACGTGGACAGCCTGTGACGTGGTGCTTGGCAGTGGCTTCTGTAGCCATCTTGGGGGTTGAATTGCCGTCGGCAAAAGCCACCGGAAAGGGTCACAAAGCTGTGTATCAACAACACTCGATGCACACTACACTGCCTAGGCGGCGCCGCTGGCGATGCCGCGGATGATTCCCTCGGCCGTGCCCACGAGGTTGACGGGCGACTTGCCATCGGTGATGAGGTACCCGTTGAGCCCGAGAGCTTCGAGCATCTTGACCTGCGCCTCGGGGCCAGCACGCGCCAGCTCCACGAGCGTCTCCTTGCCCACGCTGCCGACCATCTGCTGGAACTTGTCGGCCTCGATCGCCATGAGCTCGCGCTTCTTGCGCACCTCGATCTCGGACAGCTTGGTCGCGTGCGCCACGTCCAGCTCGTGCTCCTCCTTGATGCGAGCCATCTGCGCCTCGTGCGCAATCTTCTCGGCTTGCGCGCGCAACTCCGCTTGGCGAACCTGGTAGCACAACAGACCGTGAGTGTGGAGCTACGACTCTATGAACATTTTGGTGGACAAACTTACCGCGGCGAGACCTTCAATTTCGGCGGCTTGGGCGGCGGCGCGGGCTCTGCCCACAGCAGCACCTTCCTCCTCGAGCGCAACGCACTCGGCCGTTAGCTGGACGAGATTTTTGCGCGCTTCCTCTGCCTTTGACTGATTTTCGAGCTGCTGGGTGAGTAGAAGGCCCTTGGACTCCTCATCCTCCTTCATCGCTTGCGCCTTTGCACGCGCTTCCTGCGACTTGGTTGTAATCTCGATGGCAAGCTGAACTGACTTTTGCAGACTCTCGCGAGTGAGCTGATCGACTGGCTCGGCCGATTGAATGTCGACATTCGTGATTGCGAGGTTGTTGGATGGGAACACCAGCGAGTCCCGCAACTTGCCTGATTCGTCGACACCAAAGATGGATGTCCGGATGATTTGAGCCGAGTGCTTGTGGAAGTGGTCAAAGGTCTGCACCGCTACAGCGCCGCGGATCCGAGAAGCGAGGGTTTTGCACGCGTCACCGGTGAAATCCTTGACGTTGAACACCTTTGACGCCTCTGAATGGTCCTGCGTGTTGACTTTGAAGTGCCAATTGTAGGCGATCGTGAGCGACAAACGTGCGTGGTCGGATGTCTCCACGATGATCTAGTAGCATAAGGCAAGATTAGCGTGTTTCCACAGTGAGGTACTGACACCAATTCAAAGGCACATACCTGATCACGCATAAAGTCTGGGCCGAGTTGCACGCACAGCGTCCGAATGATGTTGGGTTGCTTCGGTACACTGCCTGATAGTCTCAGAACAGTGAACTGCTCATCGGGCTCCAGCATCACAAGTGTCGGGCCAAACATAATGCGAGATGACTTGGTCTTGTAGTCGTATACTTGGATGCCGGCATTGTGAGGAACTTCAAAAGTGACGACTCGTGTCGCATCACGAGTGCGAGTGGATCGGGATTCACGGTCTCCCCAAGACCGCTGCCCAAGCGATGACGCATGGACTGACGAAGCTGGGTCTGCGATGTAGGCCGATCCACTGCCCTGGGCCATCAGGAGCTCCTCGACTTCCGGTGGGATATACTTCTCCCACAGCTCTTCAGTCGGCTGAAGCATATATGTTTCTCCCTTGACGGCTCGCACGTGGCCCGACTTTTTGTCGCGAACGTAGACTCCTGTGCATTGTAGATTGTAAGTAAACCCAGTCGCGACAGCAACATTATCGGTGCCAAACTTTTCCCACCTTCGTTTGTGTCGAGTGGAATTGCCTTCCGAATCTCGAGGACCTCCACTTGAATCGGAGGAATATATTCTCGAGGTCCGTGGACCATCCACCGCTCTCCTGCCTCACGCTTGATGCTTGAAGGAGTTGAAGCATCTGCCTTGTCTTTATCGTCTTGGCTCTCGACAAATGGCTCAATAGCCTGAAGCAGTACTGCCTCATCCTCGCCAAGAACGTAGATGTCATTGATCTTGCCATTTTCGAGCATCTCACCGGGCTCCAAGAAAAAGCTGGTCTCCCCTTTCCGCAATTCACGAGTTCCGCGCTTCTGAACACCGTTGATAACCGGATCGACAATCACACAGTATTGACGGTTGGTGAGCGTGATAGCGTCGACAGTGCCCACTATCGCTTCATGAACATCTTGGACATGGGTCTCTGCGGTATCCGTCGTGACCAGCCACTCCTCACCAGCCCGACGCTTGATCTTGTAGACGTCCGTGAATGTCTGCAGCGCAAGCAGGTGGAGAGCCTTGTGGACCGTCAAAGTGTGGGCTTGCAGCGTCTCGACCAAAACTTCGTCGATCTGTGGCAGATATGCACCGGGCGTGCGCACTAGCCACTCTTCGCCGGCCTCACGTTCAATGCCGAGCGCGTCCGTGCACTTCTTCTCGGCCCGGAACTTGAGAGCCTGGTTCTTCTTTATGACAATGGCGCGCACGGTGGACTCGACCTCTTCCTCGACGCGCGGGATGTACGTGGCGGCCCCCACAAAGAGCCACCTATCGCCCGCGACGCGGCCGTCGAAGTTGCGCGTCGCGAGGATGACGAGCGCCGTGTCAGCGGGCACCATCACGAGCTTCGTGACGGGACCGACCTGCAGCTCCCCCGGGTACAGCGGGAACGGCTCGGCGAACTTGTCGAACACGCGGTACTCGATCTCGCCGTGCTGCAGCTTGGCCTGGTTGAACTTGTCGCGCATGACCTCACCTGCTCGGTGGAAGGATCGTTAATTACTTCAAAATATTTTGAAGCAGCTACCGCAGCGCTGGCTCACCGTCGGCCGACCGCTGCACGGGGTTGTGGATCTCGACGTAGTGCTGCGCGGGAAGCACGATCATGTCCTGCACGGCCGTAACCACGTGCTCGTGCTCCTGGCGCGTGTAGGTCAGCGGGCCCGAGAGCACGCGCGCCACGTTCGAGTTGGTGTCGAGCACATGCACGTACTTGTAGGGCGGCAGCCGGATCACGCGCGGGCCGCCGTCGCTGTGGTTGGCCATGGCTGGAGCTGGAGCTGACGCTGGTACTAGAGCTTGAAGGCTGGGGCTGGAGCCTGGGGGTGAAGCAGGCGGGTGAGCTGCCGCCGGCGAGATTTCGAGTGAGCGAATGCCACCAGCTTCAACGCGAGTGTACCCGTCATGGGTACAGGCGAGTGATGGTCAACTGGGCTGCACGCCGCATCTGGACGGAATGGCGCACTTGCGAGTGTCGCTGCGGATGGAGCGTCAGCTCAGCTGCAAAAGCCGAATGCGACAGTGTAGCTGGGCGGTCTCGGTGCCACATGGAGAGGGTGGTTTTGCTGTTGCAGCATGCGGCAAGTGAAACGTGTTGACATGAACTTCAAGCTTCGCTCGGCGGGACATGAATGTTGCCTTCTGATGATCTACCACAGATTGCGGTCTGAGTACTCATGGTAGATCTTCGATCGTCAGCTCTACGGTTGCTATTGTTGCATCTTTGCGTAGTGTCTTTGTCGGTGAGTGTGAGCACATGAAATCGTTCCAAAGCCCGTCACTGCGGATGATATTTGCAGGAGCTACTCGCGATTGGGCTTCATCCATTGAGAAAGGCACCACTGCCGTGACGATTGCATTCTTTGAAGTTTTTTGAGAAAGCCCGGAGGTTTTGACAGCAGCTGCGCCTTGAGGTGTCAGCAACTGCCATTTCCCTTTATCCACGCGAACCCAGCGACGGTTCTCACTTTCTTCTGATTGCCCTTCATCCTTCACGAGAGAGAAAGCCATTCCTCTTTCAGCAGTAGGAACTGCAGCCTTGACAGTGCTGTCAGAAGAAGAAGAAACAGGAACTAATTTTTGCTGCCTTCTTTTTCGCCGTTCTAGTTTTCGCAGCAAAGAGCTTTGCTTTGCCACTTTTTGCTTCGAGTTTTTGATGCTTACCTTAGTGGTTGCTTTCTTCTTTTGAAACAACGCGATGCTGTCAATTTCATCCTGTTGCTGCTTTTTCTGTAATCCCTCAAGTAAAGTTCGTCTCTCGAGCACTACCCAATACAGAAGATGAGCATCTACCACACTTCCAAATCAACTGATAATGTCACTTACTCAGGCTATGCTCAAGTAGCGCTAGCATTATTGCATGTGTTTCGGTTGCCCCGGCCTTTGCGCGCTCAAGCGCAGAACCGCTAGTATACGAATCCTGGTGGCGATCCGGCTATTAGTACCGATTGACAGTAGCAATTGCAGTGCGAAAGAAAAATGCGTGCCTGAAGGACAGAAACTCGATATTGGAGGAGAAGGTGAAGCATGTCAAAGTGTACATGCTGAACTGCCCATCGCAAAGCCGAGAAGCCTGTTTTATCGATGATGTTCGTCTGGGCACCACGCTTCAGTAGAAAGCGGATCATACGCATTCGCTTGTATCGGCACGCAACAATTAAGCTCGTCTCAAGTTCCTTCAAGAAAGAGAGTTATGCTACGGAGTTTGCTGTAAATGAGCTGAGTCATACCGAACTCACCGCCGTTGGGGCATTGATGTTAGCGCGGTATCGTAGGAGCAGCCGCATCAAGATGATACTGCCACGCTTGGCCGAGTACACAATTGGCGGGATACCCTGACGCAAATGCCACCGATATCAGTACATGCTCTGATATGATCAATTCATTGCAAGAGCTTACTTACTCGGTCATCTCTTGCGTTTACATCGTAGCAATCAAGATCAAGTAGCGACCTGCCGAGAGTTTGTCAGCCTGATGGGATTAAGTCGCCCTATTAGATGCTGCGTTCCTACCAGATAAGCCAGAGCTCGTCAGGGTAGATACGCGGACGGTATTGGTACTTTTGCATCTGCATCGCAAGCAAGTGGAGCTCAAAGTCGAAGTTTGCTGGCACTGGCCTTGAGACGACTGCTGAAGCGGGCGGTCGAGCCATATCTCCATTAATTGTTGTGTGCAGTGCAGTAGTGCAGTCAAGATAATTTTAGTTGGGCGAAGAAGTCACCAATGCGAGTGAAGAATCGTTGAGATGGGCCCTTTCAAGAAAAAAAAAGCTAGCCGGAACAGCAGAATATCAACTCTACTCGCGAGTGCGTTCTCGCTTTGCCGGCGGCTCACTGTTGTGCACGCTGCGGCCCGAATTGCTTCGCTCTCGCTTCGTAGGTGTCTCATCAGTAGGCTTCTCGTTGGTGGACTTGCTGGGCGTCTCCGGTCCTGCTTCAGGTGCGCTCTCCAATGCGTCTCCCTTCTCCGCTGCTGGCTTACTGTCGCTGATCCCCACAATGGCCTTAACGAGCGCCCCAGCACCACCAATTGAGCGCTCCAGGTGGTCGATTTTAGTCCTCATCGCGGCACGCATCGTCCTCCAGCAGTGCATCTCATCCTTGTCTGGCCAGTAGTCCTCCTCAATACCGTTTTCTGGGTCCCACGCCTCGGTGAATTTGTCAATATACGTCGACAGCGGCACTGCCGTAGCTGTTGAACAAGTAAACCTGCTTAGGGAAAAATCTACCATTGAGCACAGAGTATCACCCACCTCGAGATTCGCCCTTGATCCGGTTCAGGATGTGGGATGGCTGAGAGCTCTCTGACAAGATCTGGGTAAGCAGTGGGGCATGCGGCTTTCTCTTGAGCTTAGGAATCGAGACTCCGTCTTTGCTGTCCACCTCGGTGGACGGAAACTTCTCATATGGCGGGCACTTGTTAAGCTTCCACTTTTTCCAGTTTGCTTCCCGTTCAAGAACCGAAGTCACCATTTCACTAAATCCTTCTCCATCCGATGGTGTCTGCTTGAGCAGCGTCATGACCCGTTTCTCCAGTTGCTGGATTTTAGCCAGCAAAGCCGGGGTTTTCCGCGCTGGGACGCCGTTTGATAGGTTGTTGAATTGGATGAGGAATTGCGTCAAGACAGTCTCGCGGAGGATCGGATCCCTCAGCTGGAGACGGAAGAGACGGCTGTTGGTAAGGTATTTGGGCTGGAAGTAGTGATCGCCAGCGTCAGCACCGGAACTTCCCGCAGTGCTTGTCGCGCCCATACGGTCGCGTGTGCGTTCCAGATCATCCGGAGAAAACGCGTTACCTTCAAATGCGGCGAGAACCACATTCAGTTCCTGGAACTGTAAATCGCGTTTTTCGGAGGCAGAAAATAATGAATACGCGAAATGCTATATAACGAGCAACGCAGTGAACGTACAAACTTTTCGCTGTCCTCTGCGCTAAGCTCGCGCTCGCGCAAGAACCGCTGGACGCCCCAGAAGGTTCGGTACAAGTTGTAGTCGATCGGGCCAGACTCGGAAGTTGCGCTCTTGTCGATCTGTGTACATTTCGTGCAACAAATGAGTGTAAGCCTTCATTCAACCTCAAGGACAAAAAAATGCCCATAATATATACCTCGAGCCCCTCGCCAGAAGCTCCTTCTTTGTCAATGTCCGCTGCCTCGGCAGCCTCGAACGCGTCATGATCTTCGAATGCAGTTACGTTGGACGCGTTCACCTGTATCGTTAAAGCACGAGCTTTCGTTAGCATCGCCTCACGAATGTACAGGGCAAACGGTCCTACCTTGCCCGTGAGGTTCACGGCCGAGCGCTCCGAGAGCGAGAACGTGAACGACAGGAAGAGGAGTATCTTGCCGCAGAATACGCTGTTGTGCGTCTTGGAGAGTCGGCGCAGCAGCGCGTTGCACATGCGCAGCAGGCACAGCGACGCCTTGGTGGTGCGGCCGGGGCCCTGGGCGATAAAGTGCTTGGACGTGAGCTTCTGCTTGCGGGTCTCCAGGACGCCCCACAGCTTCTCGCACGTGCCGATGGTCTGGCCCTCCATCAGGTCCTCGAGCACCTTATACGGCGCGCTGTTGATCAGGAACTCGCCCTCGACGCCTTGCACGCACAGGTCCACGAGCTGAGGGACACCCACGGACTCTGGCGTCGCGTCCGGCTCGGTCAGCAGCCGCCAGGAGAGGTCGCCCACGATCTTCTGCACCGCCAGGTCCAGCACCGAGTGCGCGTAGTCGACGGGCCGCGACGTGTCGACGGCGCGCTCCACGCCCTCGAGCGTGTCGGCGTACAGCCGGCCGAGCCGCTCCAGCGCGTCGGGCTGCTGGAAAAAGTCGCCCAGCGCCTTCTGCGCGGCCGAGAAAGGCGGGAAAAGCGGCGGGGAAGCGAAGCGCAGCGAGGATAACACGTCAGCGAGCGTTAGCGCGCGGCAGCAGGCGAGGGGGAGCGCGCGGGGCGCCGCGTACCTCGGCCGAGTTGGCGAGCTTCAGCGCCATGTCGACCCTTGATGGAGTCCAAGGGTCTGTCGGTCCCGCAACTGGGGGAAAGTGTAAATGTACTAATAATTTGTTAGTGTACATATCCCTATATTTAAAAAAATAATTGTAAAAGTCATCCAAGTGAAATCTTGAGCAGGCGCAACAGGTTGCTGGCAAGATGATGGACGAAGTGGGACCTGGTGAGCCTGTGGCTCGGTGGGGCAATGGCCGGCGGCTGTGCCGGTGCACTGCCCAGCTTCAGCTCTCGCACGTGTGCGTGGCGTCCGCTGCGGAATCGTTGCGGTGGGTTGATGCGGTGTGGTATGCCATGGGTTTGACAGTGAATGGGCTGCCAGGAAGAACAGACTAGAATACAGCAAGTCCTTCTGCCGTGCATGCACGCATGCTCGTCAAGCTCGCATGATGCATTGCCATGTGAGACCGCGCTCGCTGCCGCCAAAAATTCTTCTCGCGCGTGGTTGTCTAATGCACCAGCACCCTGGCTGCCCTCGCTTTTTCGCAGCGACTTGAGGACCACCACCGCCGCCTGCCGCGCCGATCCATTGAACCGGCAGGCAGACAGCGCTATTCTCTCCATGTCGAGCTGCTCCTGGGCAAGTAGAGCCGAGCGAAGCCATGTGCTTGGCGAGATTCGCCCGGTCTTGTCGCTCCTCGGCGCTGATTGGGCGGTCGCGCGTGACGCGCGGGTCGTGGGCGTCTACGTGCCCAGCACGAGTTCCACGGCGCAGATCCCGTGCTGGTCCGGTTTCCCGGGGAGGGGCGACGCCTGCTCCTCCGCGCCCATCACGAGCCGCTTGCGTGTTGTCCGGTGCGAGCCTCGCGCGGCGACACGCGCGGCGTCATCGCTCCCCGGCCATACTCTGCGCGAGAGCTCGGCCGATTGATGGAAGCGCTGGATGGCGCGGCGGATTTCGGATAACTAGCGGGCGGCGGCGGGATCCAGCCAGCCTCGGGCTCATTCTCACTTTGGCGCTGTCCAGGGCGCTCCGAGTGGCCTTCAAGCAGCAGCAGCAGATGGTGGAGCTGGCGCAGCAGCAGCAGCAGGCGCTGGTCAGGGCGCAGGCCGAGCGCAAGCTCGCGCCGCTGACCTACGGCTCGCTGGGGCCCAAGCCCGCGCCCAACTTCGACGTGAGCCCGCGCGCGGCCATCGACGCCGGCCAGAGGCGCCGCCTGTGGCGCTGGTACGTCAACATGGCGCTGGTCAACTTCGTCGAGTTCTCGGCCGAGTCGTCCCGCGGCGTCGTGCTCGCCACGC
>JAASGX010000170.1:0-37827 GCA_023334415.1 Phytopythium chamaehyphon | reverse complement strand
CCCACACACACACACACACACACACACACACACACACACACACACACACACACACACACACACACACACACACACACACACACACACACACACACACACACACACACACACACCTCAAAGCTTTTGCTGTAGAGTCGGCCTTGGTGTTTCTCGCCTCCTTGGTAGTGGCGCCAGGCCGCAGTCCCAACAGCACGAACATCGAACGGCAGCATCTTGTTGGAAAACACATCGAGGCACATGCCAGACTCATCATCGCGAACGAGTGCGTCCTGAAGCGGCTCTTGGCAATCTCGAAGCCCTGTAATGGCAAGGATTGTGTCGAGGTAAGCGTAGGCGCTCTCCGCCTCAACGAACAACTTGTCGAAGATGGCTCGGTCCATCTCGGAGCTACGAGGGTCCGCCCGCAACGGCTGAATGCGCTGCCCAACGCTTGCCACCTGAAGCACGCGCGTTCTAGTCAGCATTGCACAATCACATGACAGTCGAACTCGCATCACCTCACCAGGGCTCCGTAGTCTTCTCTGTCTGCTGCCCTGCCGAGCGCTCGCTCAATGCGACTCGCCATCTGGAGTTGGGCCTGCAGCGCCTGCCGCAGCCCCAGGTTCTCCCTCTCCGCCGTGACTCGCCGCTGCAGCTGCCGCTTGCACATTCGCTGCCAGATTTTCGCCCCAGCCACGTCGGCTGCTCCATCTCCCACCGGTGGCTGCTTGCTCCTCACCGAGAGCAGCCCCACGTGCCTCTCCAGCTCCGCGATTTGCAGCCTGAGCGCCTCGGCCTCTCGCTTCCGCTGCTCTCGCGCCCTGTTGGGGTTGTAGCCGGCCGGCCGTCTGCGCTTCGGCCTCGCCGGCCCCGCAGCAGCCGCTGGGAGCTCCGTCGCCGGCCTGGGGAGCAGCGGCACGAGCCTGGGCCTCGTGACTGGCAAAAGCGGCTCGGGAGCTGGCTGCTGGGCGGTTTGGGGGCTTGGGGGCTCGTCCAGCAGCCGCAGCGCGAGCTCCAGCGCCTCCTGGTCGTCCATGGCGGTGATTGGCGAGAAAGGCCGGAAACTGGTTGGAAAAAGTCAACTTTGGGGCATGAGAGCTGCTGGAGAAAGGCGGCGCAGCGACCCGAACCAGGCGCGGAAGCGGCGGGGCGTCGAGCTGGGCGCGCTGCGGATCGAGGCGCAGGAGCTGGCGGCGTACCTGGCGGCGCTCGAGGCGCTGCGGGCTTCAGGCGACGCGCAGGCGGAGAGTTCGGAGGATTTGGGCGAGGAGAGCGATGGGAGCGGCCAGCGGGTGTGGGAAGAAGTCTGCAGGGACCAGCAGAAGATGCGGCTGGCGGCCGAGAGGGAGAACGAGAGCCTGAGGAGAGCGGTGGGCGAGCAGACCAAGACGGTCGCGGAGCTGCGGCGCTCGCTCGGAAAGCTGGCGCAGAACCTGGTGGGCCAAGCTTTTCTTCCTCCACGATACTTTTATTTGAAACGCTGAATGTTTCCTGCTCTCCTTGCAGACCGCAAAGAACCAACAAGCCAACAGCCAGAGCATCAGGATGTTCAGCCGCGTGTACGACCTCCCGTTCGACCTGGACGCAGACGCCGAGATGTTCGACACCATCATCGACGAGGTGGATGCCCTGCACGCCCAGATTGACCAGATTCTCGAGCTCAACGGGCTGTCTAGTATTCATGCCGACGCGACCAGTGGTGCACACATCCATGACATCGAGCACGGTAGATGTCTTGATATTTTCTTGCGGGGATTTCTTCCGTTCGATTCGGACGCAGCGTCCGACGTCATTTGGAAGTTTTTCAGTGGCTCAGCGAAGCATCTCGGCCCGCTGTATTTCAAAAGCTCCAAGGTGCGCTACTTCGACCAATGCTCAATAAACATGGCTAACTCTTATATGTGGTTTCAGGCACTTGAGTCGCTCGCCGATACCGTCATCGAAAAGTACGCCATTGAGCTTTTCGCAAACTACAAACGTGCGGACTTTCGATACCGGCAGGTCATGCGGCGATACGTCGAAGCTAACCGCGTAGTTGTTGCGTGGGTCGGTTTTGTCGAGCCAGTGGAACTAGCAAACAAGTCGTTCACAAGATGCGGGTACCGAACTTACGGGGTAATCGTCTGTGAGCCGATGCTGTTGCCAAATACCCACCAACCATATACTTGTCTCCGACGGTGTCAACGATTTACTCCATATTTGACGGGCAATTCAGACGCAGAGAGTATGGATCGTGCGAGGGAAGATTTTGGCGCTATCATGGAATTTATGCTGAGCCTTGACAGCGCGAACGTGCATCTTCAGCAGTTCCAAGACGAACTTCTGCGGCAGTCGCTACAACGGAAACGAATTGGCAAAGCGTAGAGCAATCTCTGGGTTTATCCTGCCCAAACCACTTCGCTTCACACTCAACAATAGCTTTTATAGCGTGCGCGTGCCAGTTTTGTTCTTTGATGCCGCCCCGACCGACATTTGGACCAGAAGATCTTCCACTGATTGCTGCTCTTGCGCAATTGCCGCTTCTATCGCACCCGTACCCATGGCAAGAAATGCTTCAAGTATTCTGGATGGATACTCGTTCGTGCCTTCTGTGCCGTACGGTCTTGCGCTCCAATAAGACTCGAGAACGGTTGCACAGGAACCGCCATATGTTTCGTGTCCCTGCTTGAGTACGCGAATTGTAGTTCTACTCATATGGAGAACTTCTTCTGAGGCGTTGGCATCATATTCGGCTAATGAGAGCGTCATGATGACAATACGATCACACTCCATAAACTTCCGTGAGACGCTGTGGATAATACAGCGGATGCTGCGCTCCTTGCATTTGGTTCTGACGCTAAAGCAGACTTGGATAGTGTTTTCACTTGAGTGAACCAGCTGAATTACAAACGAAAGACAATTGATGGATCATTATGCCATGCAAAGCGTTGATGGCCGAAGAAATGAACGAACCTTTGAAGCATCCACATTAGACTGTTGGAAGCAAACCTCAGACAAGTACTTCCAAATCATTGCTTCGACATCATCAATCTTGAAAGGAATGCTTGCGCAATTGATGAACACGATCTTTGCGTCACCACTGAGTACGTCTCCACTTGGAAGCTGCTGCCAACTCGAACAAGGTTGTTCGGCGATACAGAGCGATTCCCAAATGTGATTTACACAAGCATATTCCGAATCGAGTTGGATCATCAGCTTATCAAAGACTTCAGGTATACCAAAGCGAAGATGGTTGACGTCCGCACTGTTGACGTTGAGGAGTCGGTGCACTTCCTGCACTCGTGTCAAATATCTGATTATCTGCAGCTGCAGAGCAACAACAATTAATGTAGGAAAACTTACCGTGCGGTTTGGCTGCCTTCGAAACGCACGCCGAACGCTTTGCAAGTATCGAGCCTGCGCCTCTACCAAGTTGCGGAGATGAACATTTTCAGCTTCTGCGTTTTGCCGGTATTGCATCTGCCTCGTCGCAATAGATTTCCACATCGGTTCGCACAACCCCTCTATCTGCTTGAAGTGGTTGGCCTCTCGGGACCAAGCTGACGTTTGAGCCTTCTTCTGCTCTACTTGGAGTTTAGCATTGAGTTGGCTGACTTCATCTTCCAAATTGCGAAGACGTTCCTTCATGCTCACTCTTCGTCGAAGAGGTGCTGACTTGTTGTTCTCTAATTCACCCGAGGCGCCATCCGCATCAGATAAGCTGCTTCTACTAGAATGCGTCGAGTTTGTTGGTGATGTGTTGCGCGTCGCTGCCGATGGAATGCCACTGATGACTTCTGTCACGCGGATTGGAAGGGGCGCCTCCAATTCGCCATCGGTAATCGCGCTGGTTGTGTTGGATGCTATCTGCGTCGGGGAGAGTAATTCCATCTCGTCCGCGCCGAAGAGCTCGTCAATGTTCTGCAATATCATTGCCAAGTCATCGCCATCCATGCCTGTAGTTCGAGAGCAAGATTGTTCAAATAGAAAGTGAGCGAGCTGAAATAGTCGACCATACCGTCTCGTGTAGCTTGCAGCGGAGCCAACTGTACACCATTATAGCTAGAGGCGTGCATGTACCACGCTGGTACACCAGCCAGATCGACTGACAACTGTGACAAGCGAAGCGCCTGGATTTTCGAGCCGCCATCATTCTGAACTCGATTATGAGCCGGCACAACTCGACTGTGCGGATGATCAGGAGAGGGAAGCTTGTATTACAGTGTTGGAGCGTCGGACGACAAGATCCAGGGACCATATGGCGGGATAACGTGTTGTGGTCGACTCTGTGGGCATAATCATTCAAAACGGCAATCGGTGTAATCACCGAGTGCTTGACATGTTGCAGCCATAGGGTGTCTGTCCAACGGACTAACAGTAACGAACAGGAATGCATTCTAAAAGAAAGGTGTGAGGCGAATAGCCGTCCTACGCCTCTCACCTACTGTACGAATGAACTGCCTCGATGCCAAGTGATCGCCGCAAAAGCTCATCTTGAAACAACTGGAAATGCACGTTTCCGATGTCAAGGCTTCTCACAAAGTCCATAATCGCGCAAAAGTCTTGCTTCGCTTCCTCCAAATTGATTTCATTGCTTGAATCGAGTTGGCTTGGACTGAAGCGTTGACACCGACGAAGCAATGTGAGTGGCTGGTCATTCGCTGCTGGTAGTCGTTCGCATGCAATATAAGTCTCCGTTCGGAAGCCGCAGCGCGTGAACGGTTTGTTGAAAAACTCCACCGGGTCAACGAATCCCAAGGCAACGACAACGACACGGTTGGCTTCCGTGTATCGTCGAATGACGAGTCTGTACCGAAAGTCAGCACGAGTGCCATTGGCAAACTGCTCAACAGCATACTTCTCAAAGACTGTATCAATGTGAGATGCCGCTTCCTGAACAAGCAACAATGCAATATAGACCATTAGTTCTTCATCTACTTAGGCTATCAGCACATTGCTTCACAACCTGCGATCGCTTAAAGTAAATAATCCCTCTGTGCTTGATGGAACTGTTGTAGAATTGCCAGACAACATCTGAGGTTTCTGCAATGTGAAATGGTAGAATTCCTTGGAGAAACACATCAAGATACTGTCCGCAAACGCCTGTGCGGCTTTGCGCGCCGCTGAAAAACTCTGTGTTCGAGAACTTTGATCCATTCTCGGCGAATATTGCATCAATATTGTCGAACGAGGCGTCTGATTCCTTGGTCATTGCTTCAAATAGTGTCTTTTCGCTTTCAAGCTCAACAGGGATGTTGTAAATCCTACTGAGTGAGATAGTATCCGACATACTAGTATGCTGCAGGTCCACGATAGCGATAGCAAATTATTAGCCAGTCCATCAAGTTCCCACGGCAGTGTCGACATACCAGACGCCGTGACGACTTTAAGAAGCTCTGATGCAAGCCTCGCGCGAACTTGGCGTGTTCCTGTACCGCTCGACGAAGCCGGAAGTTCTCAAACTCCGCCTTTGCCCTCTGGGACGCTTGGTCGTCGCAAACCTCTTTCCACACAAGGGTGCCTCTGCCGTCTTCAGCACTCGAAGGTGCTAACCTTTTGCGGTGTCCCCCACTGACATCAGCCACAAGCGTAGCGAGGAACGCAGTCATTTCCTCTGCCTCTCGCCGAAGCTCCCTAATCTCGGCGTTTCTCTGCGTTCGCGCAAAGTTCGGGTCACTCTTGCGCACGTAGCGCTCTTCATGGCGCAGCATACAGCTTGGTCTCATCGAGCCCCGAGGACTGCGGAGAAGAAAGTGTTTGGATGTTTTATGCTCGTAGCTCGCTTAGTTCTAGTCACTGGTTCACTTCAGCCGCAATGACCGTCGCAGAAGCTCATCTTGGAACTGCTGCAGGTGAACTCTTGCGATATCAAGGCTCAGCAAAAACTCCATGATGGCGCCAAAGTCTTGCCTAGCTCGATCCAAAGCATCGAAATCTAGAGGGCTTGCGAGATACGGGCTAAATCGCTGGCATCGACGAAAGCGGGTGAATGGCAACCCGGGTGTCGATGCAACCGGCTCGAGGACTATGTAGCTCTCGGATCGAAAGCCGCATCGAGTGAACGATTTGTTGTCTAGCTCGACTGGCTTAACGAAGCTGAGCGATGAGATCAGAATCCTCCCTGCCTGCACGTACCGCCGAATGACCAGACGGTAGCGAAAGTCTGCTCTCGTGGAGTTGGCGAAGAGCTCGATCGCGTAGTTCTCGACGACAGTGTCGTTGGAAGAATCAACGGCCTTGACATGACATGCAAAGTTAGCTCGTTCAATCAACACTAGTGAGGTAAGCGAAGTACCTTTGAGCGTTTGAAGTAGAGCGGGCCGAGGTGCTTTGCCGAGCTCTTGAAAAACCGCCAGACGACGTCAGCTGTGGCTTCTGTATCGAAGGGCAAAAATCCCTGAAGAAAGATGTCAAGACTCCGGCCCGTAGCTGTTTCACGAATGTGCACGCCGCTGGACGCTTCACTGTCCGAGTGGCCCAGCCCGTACAGCTCGAGCAACTCGTCAATGTCGGAAATCGAGGCGTCCAACTCCTCAATCATGGACTGGAATAGCGGTTCGTCGTCGTCAAGCTCGATGGGGATGTCGTACACACGGTTCTTCGAGCGAGCTCTGTCGTTCTCCTTCTGCTCTTGCTGCACGGCGTTCCCACCACGCGTTCTAGTTAGCGACGGCTGCAGTGAAAACCTCGAGCCCACAACCTACCAAGAGTCGAGCGGACTTGAGAATGAACCGATGCAGACTGCGAGCCACCTCCGTGTACTCCTCCACTGCTCTCCTCAGCCGGAAGTTCTCCCTCTCGGCCCTCGCCTTCTGCGCTGCTTGGTCCATGCAAATCTCCTTCCACGCCTCGCGGCCGCCTCCACCTTCGCCACATTCCGCCGCTTCTCTCTCTCCAACCACTGGATAACGTCCGCGTGGATCTCCAGTGCTCAATTTCGACAGAAACGCGCTCAGCTCCTCAGCCTCTCGCCGCAACGCCCTCAGCTCTGCGTTGCGCTGCGTCCGCGCGCGGTTCGGGTCGCTCCTGCGCGTCTTCCGCCGCGTTTCGGGCCGCGAACTTCGGTTCCTGGGGAGATCGGCGCGTTGCGCGCTCGAACGCTCGGGTTTCACGGCTCCGTCGACTGCGCCGTCACCACTGGAGCCGCGCGAAGGCGAGGACCCGGCGCTGGTGATGGCGTCCATGAAAATATGTATACTGATTTAGCGGTTATGCGACTTGCGCAGCGATCGCCTCATGAGCTCGTCCTGGAACTGCTGGAAGTGGACGTTGGCGCTGTCGAGGCTCAGCATGAAGTCCATGATGGCCCCGAAATCTTGCTTGGCGCCCTTGAGCTCCGATTCGTTTGGGGCCTTGGCCAGGTACGGCGTGAACCGCTGGGTCCGCCGGATTTGCGTGTACGGCGGCATGGAAGGGATGTTGATCGGCTCGCAAACCATGTAGCCCTTGGACTGGAATCGAAGCCGAGTAAACGACTTGTTGGCGAGCTCTAGCGGGTCCACGATACCTACCCAGACGATAACGACGCGATCGGCTTCCTTGTATTTCCTCATGACCTGCCGGTACCGAAAGTCTGCGCGAGTGTAGTTGGCAAACAGCTCCAGCGCGAACTTTTCGATTACCATGTCATTTGAGGACCCCATAGCCTGCCACCATTGTGGATCGTCAGCTTACGACCATACAAGTTTAGTAGCAAAGCGTACCTTGGTGTCTTTGAAGTACAACGGTCCGCGGTGCTTGCCGGAGCCGCTGTAGAACTGCCAAATGACGTCCACGGTGGCGTCCAAGTCGAACGGCAGAAACCCGCGGAGGAAGATGTCGAGGCTTCGTCCGGAGGCTCCGTCGCGGATGTTTGCGCCGCTGCAAGGCTCTGAACTTGGCTCCGCCAGCCCATTCAGCTCGAGCACCTTGTCGGCCTCGGTGTACGACACTGCCACGTCTTCGACAAGCCGGTTGTACAGCGCCGTGTCCGCGTCGAGGTCGATCGGGAGTTCGTAGACGCGGTTGATGAGGCGAGCGTACAGGTTGTTGGCGCTTCGCTGTGGACCGATCACGCTTTCAGCCTAGAGTCCCGTTAATCGAGATAGCACATGAATAGCGAGCACAGTACCAGTCCCTCGGCCGACCGGAGCGTCGACCGCTGCAGTGCCCGCGTGCGGTTGCTGCAGCCGTCCACCGCGCCTCGCAGCTCCAAGTTCTCCCTCTCCGCTCGGAGCCTCAGCTTCTGCTGGTCCCTGCAGATCTCCTCCCACACGCGCTCTCCTCTGCCTGCCCCAGGCCTCGCCCTGGGCTCCAAGAGCTCCGGGGCGATGCACAGCCGACGCTTCGCCCCGCCCGCGGCCCGCAGCGCGCCCAGGAGCGCGCTCAGGTCCTCGATCTCGCGCTTGAGCCCGCGGATCTCGCCGTTGCGCTCGTTGCGCGCGCGGTTCGGGTCGCTCTTGCGCTGGTACTTGGTCCTCCTGACCGCTGCCACGTATAATACAGCAACAGGTTCGCGTTACCAGAGCGTCAGCCAGAGCAGCAGGGACGAGATGGAGCAGAGAGCGCTGAGCTCACGGCGTCGCTTGGCCTTCGGCGGCTCCTGCGCGCTGGGATGCGGCGATTCGAGCGCGAGAAGCGAGCTGCAGCTGCCTGAGGTGGAGCCGCAGGCGCCTGGAGACGCGCAGCAGCGCGCGGAGGCCGCGGCGTCGCGCGCCACGAGCTCCAGCAGGCCGTCCAGCAGCTCGTCGCCGCTCTCGGTCGCATTCATCTCGGTAGTGGGTACCGTCACAGCAGGCGGTCACTGCAGAGAATAGGCGTGTCACTGTAGAGGGAGTTGAATTGAACTTCAATACTGGAGACCTCATCCTTCAGACTGATGATCTATCATGACTGCGTTGCCTTCCTTTCGTCCAGCGACTGCTGCAGCAGCTTGTTCTGAAACTGCTGGAGATGCGTGCGCGCGTTGTTGAGACTGACCACGAACTCGAGAACAGCGCTAGATGAGGTGTTCATTCGAGACCTGGCCTGGGGAGATCGATCCGCAATAAACGGCTGCACGCGCTGGCAGCGTCGAACTCGAGTAAACGGCGAGTTGTCCCAGTTTGCCGAGGTGTTGAGTGGTTCGCACATGATAAACCCTCGCGACTTGTATCCACAGTTCGTAAAAGATTTGTTGGCCAACTCGACTGGCTCAGCGACAGCAATCCACGCTATAACAACACGACCTTCTTCCACGTATCGCTTCATGACCTGGTGGTAGCGAAAATCTGCGTGCGCATAGGTCGTCTTTAGATCAAGAGCAAAGCTTTCCACGATGGTGTCGCTCGAGTCAATTTTCTACAAGATCACGAAACCAATCAACGTTTACAAGGTGAGATTCTTGCTAACCGATCGGAAAGAAACCATCACTTCAAAATGTACCTTTGTGTCTTTGAAGTACACGCCACCGCAGTGTTTAGAAGTGCCGCTGTAGACGCTCCAGACAATAGTCGAGGTCGAGTCCATATCAAACGGCAGACAGTCGTTGAGATAGCTGTCTAGCCACCGACTAGCACCCTTACCATGGTAACGGAAGCCACTGCGCGAATCAAGCTTGCTGCCAGCAATCCCATTGGTATCGAGCAAGCGGTCAATCTCGCCGTACACAACATCGAGCTCCGCCATCATCGAGTCGAATACTGTGCTTTCTGAGTCGAGGGTCACTGGGAACGCGTAGGTCAAGTTGGCCCGGACCGCCTGCATGTTCTACAACGCAAGCGATTTTGGTTAGACCCCGTTGGCGCTAATCTAGAATAACAACGTCAGTTTGGACCATTGTTCGAGTTGACTTGTGCATCAGGTGCCGTAAAGTGCTGATCTCCTGAGCGTATTCACCGACCAGACGCCGAAGCCGCGCGTTTTCTTGGGCGGTCTGTGCTCGCTGCAGCTTTTGGTCTCGGCACACTTCCTCCCAGACACCGCAGCCATCTTTCGCTTCGCAAACCGCACGTCTCAGAGTCGCAAGGTACGCCCCAAGCTCTCCAACTTTCTGTTGGAGCCCCTGAATCTCGGTCTTCCGGTGGTTCCGAGCCCAGTTGGGGTTCCTTTTGCGCTTGAGTTTCCTGTCTTGGGTGCTGGTATCAGTCAATCCAATTGTGTCTGCTGAATCGTTCGAGAGAGCCACTGCTGGGGGCGATTGACGCGCGCACATCAGATTTTCAAGGCTGCAAAGCCTTGGAGACGCCTTTACAGGTGTGGAGACGGCTGGAAGCTCGTCGTTGCGGTCGTGCGGAGAGCCATCGACCGCTGGCATTGCGAGGAATGACCACTTGCAGCGTGACTCAACACCAACGCTCTGATTGGCTGGGTGACTGCCTGCATCTGAGCCCTAGTCGCCATTGAGACCTTGTCCAACAAGAGTTACATGACGTCGCGAGATGATGAAGGCGGGGAGACTCTTGGCGACGCCCTTGACCCCACAGAGCTCGACTGGCTGCTGGACTTCGCTGCTTTGGGTGGAGACGACATTTTGCTTCCTCTTGACCGCCAGGACGATGAAAATCTGACGACTGAGGCACAAGACAAAGCACAAAAGACTAGGCCATCGACTCGACGGAAGAGGACGTGGGACCCCAACAGGGCAAGAAAAGCCCGAGCGGCTGAAGTTCAAGGGCTTCGATACGAAGTACAAGTGTTGGAAGAGCGTCTGCGAGTTCTCAAGGTGTCGAGAAGCGGAGAGAAAGCCTCGAAATACACGCATCCGCGGGTGTGGGAAGCGATTTGGTGCAAGCAGCTCGAGCGTCGCAAGCTCGCAGAGGCAGAAAACTGCCGATTGCTGAGCTGCCTTCAAGCGCAAACGCAAGCAGCGGAATCTTTGAAGCGTTTGATGGCGCAGTCTGACAAAGTCTTGGTGCGTTTCCCTCCGGATTGTTAGAATGGTTGAATACCCCACTCACATTTTGTGCAGCGCCAAACTTTCCCGACTCTTGCCGCAATAAATGGTTTCGCGCAAGACGCAGATGACCAAAACGCGGATGCAGAAGTGTTTACTGATCTTCTTGCTGGAGTTGAGGCCTCCTTCGCCCAAATCGATCGCGTATTCGAGCTCAACGGCGTCTCAGATGCGAGCCCTCCTTATCGTGCAGCAGTGATGCGCACCGGAGATAACGGGGTTTTCTTAGAAGTGAGCGCCTGCAACGCGCTCCCATTCAATGTCGACATGTGCGCGGAAGTTGTGTGGCAGTACTATCGCGGTAACGATAAGCACCGAGGGCCTCTCTACTTCAAGTCGGCTAAGGTAAAGTGTGTCCGCTTTTGCTACAAGTGCTTCCATCAACTGATGCCTCATCTGACAAACAGATTCAAGATCACGACTTGCACCAGACAGTTATTGAAAAATTTGCGGTTTCCATGGGTCCTGGAAATATGCGAGCCGATTTCCGGACACGGCAGGTGCTGCGCCGGTACACCTGTCAAGGTGGTCGAACTGTTATCGTATGGATGTCGCGCATTGAGCCTGCTGAGTTTGCTCATCACCCATTCACAACGTTTGGATTTAGAGAAAACGGGTTTGTCGTCTGTCGTCCGGCATCGGGTGCAGGTGCTTCTTCTCATACGGTGCTTGACCGCTGCTATCGAGTCTTCCCATTCCAGACCCGCCCAACAGGGCGAATACTCAAAGACGCTGACGTCCGCAAAATCGTTGATTTTTACCTGCGACTCGATAATGCTAGCCTACACCAACAATTATTCGAGAACGCATTGATGCAGCGTGCAATTCAACCATAGAGATACATGTACGTATTGCTGATTGTGTACAGTAGTTGTAATAAAACGCTACTTTATTGATCGTCGCATCAATTCATCTTCGAACATTTCCAGATGCGCACTAATGCTGTCTAGACTCATGACAAAGTCAATAACGGCGCCGATTTCGTGCTTGTCGGTTGGTGTTAGGTTCCTGTCCTGTTCATGAACAGTATAAGGAACAATTCGGTGTACCCGTTGCAACTGCGTGTATCGAATGCCGAAAGTTGGATGTTCATCGGGCTGGGTATTGACAGTTCGGCAGACGACATACCCTTTCTCTCGGAATCTACAACCCGCAAACGGCTTGTTGGCAAACTCAATGGGCTCAACAACTCCCGCCCACACAACCACAACTCGGTCAGCTTCGACATACCGGCGCATGACTTGCCACACCCGAAAATCAACTCGCATACTAGTTGCAGATAGTTCAAGAGCAAATTTTTCCACAACAATGTCGTCGCACGACTCGAGTTTCTGCCAGCACGCACCGCATCAACACATAATGAAGTTAGATGGGGTTTTGAATCTTAAAATTGAGGAATGCACCAGCAATGAACAAACCTGGGCATCTTTGTAGTAAATCGGACCACGGTGCTTTGTTGACCCACTATAGAAGTGCCAAACCACTTCGGCAGTATTCTTGAGCGGAAAAGGCAGCACATCACTAGAGAACATGTCGACATAGCGCCCGTGCTTATTCTCGCGCATATGTGATCCCCTTCGTGGTTCTGTATGACTGCCAGCAATGCCGTTCATTTCGAAGATCTCGTCGATTTCGCAGTAAGATGCGTTTATTTCTTCAACAAGCATGCCAAACCGCTTGGTATCTTCTTCCGAGTTAGCCGAAAGTGTGTACACACGCTCTGATGCGTATAGGTCGGGGCATGTGGCATTTCTCTGTGAAGATGAACAAGTAAGTGTGCGCTCCGAATTGGTGTCAACCACAGCTAAGCACGAACCAATCCAGATGCAGGTCGCTTGATGGCCCGCCCCAAGCTACACATGAGTCGATTCTGTTCGTCCAGAGTGCGCTTCAGGCGAGCGTTCTCTCTCTCAGAGTGAACTCTCCTAATTAGCTGATTGCGGCATATCGCCTCCCACAACGACGGTACGCGAAAAGTTTGTTGGGCTACATTTGCCCAGATTGCTTGACTTTCGCTGTCTCGGCCCGATACAGCTTTCAATGTGCTTAGATGCTCCGTCAGCTCCATGACCTCGCTACGGAGGCCTCGTATCTCTTGCCGGCGTTCGTTGCGCGCACGGTTAGGGTCAGTTCGTGGCTTGTTATCGTCCACAGTGTCGGCAGCTCTAAAAGATGGCGTCTCAGCAAGCTGTTGAGGAGTACTTGTAGTCGCTGGGTCATCGTGCTTCGTTTCGCGAAGAGAAATGCATGGTTCGATGAGCGAATCTCCCGCGGCAGGGAATGTTAACTCGTCAGTAAAGTTGAGCGTAATGTCGCCTAGTGGCGAAAATATAACGTCAGCACCATCGTCCTTGATGGCAAAGAAATCCTCCGGGTGCTCCGAGAGCAGCGGTATCGCATTTGCATTGGTAGCAAGAGCGTTATCGACGAGTAGCGCAAGTACGCTGTCCAGCATATCGCCGTTCGGTGAATCGCTCATGAGCCTTCTATCGACAGCGAGCAAGTGTGACTCACAACTGGTGAGGAGCAAAAATGATGAGACTGCCAGAAATTGGCGTAATCACAACAAAATACTCTATTTATTGTTGTTGTATGGATCTCCGCACCAACTCGTCTTGAAACTTCTCGAAGTGCGCACTGATGCTGTCGAGGCCCAATACAAAGTCAATAACGGCGCCAATCTCGCGTTTATCAGTTGCTGTGAGCACCGTATCTTGTGTGTGTGTCGTATATGGCACAACTCGATGGCATCTTTGTAACTGAGTAAAACTGGCGTCCGCAGTAGGAGTCTCCCCAGGTTTGGAGGATGCGGGCCGACAGACTACATACCCCTTCTCTCGGAACGCGCAGCTTGAAAATGACTTATTCGCAAACTCGATAGGCTCGACAATTCCCATCCATACCACCATCACATGGTCAGCCTCAACATACCGACGCATAACCTGCCACACACGAAAATCTGCACGCGTATTGTTTGCAAACAACTCAAGCGCAAATTTCTCCGTAATGGTGTCTTCGGATGCCTCAAGTTTCTGCATTCGTCAAGTATCAGAATGTTAGTAAATAGCAAAAATGGACAAACTACGATGGACTAGGCATACCTGCGCTGTTTTGTAGTATAGCGGACCGCGATGCTTGGACCCTCCACTGTAGAATTGCCAGACGACATCGGCCGTATTCGTCAAAGGAAATGGCAACACATTGCTGGAAAACATATCGACGAAGCGACCGTGCTTGCCCTCGCGCATATGAGATCCATTTCGAGGTTCTGGCTGTCGATCTGCAATGCCGTTTATCGCAAAGATCCCGTCGATCTCGCTCTTGGAAGCGTTGACCTCCTTTAGAAGCATGTCGAACCGCTCGGGGTCCGCACTGGAGTCGGACGGTAGAGTGTAAACTCGCCTGGACGAGCAAAGATCTGCGCAGTCTGCATTTTTCTGATATGATTTTCAAGTTAGTCTGATGGTAAGCAACCAAACAGGCCAGTGGACATTCACGTACCAATGCAGTCGCAGGTCGCTTGATGGCGCGGTCTAAGCCGCTGGCTAGTCGAACCTGGTCCTCGAGTGCCCGCTTCAGCCGAACGTTTTCTCGCTCGGAGCGGACTCTTCTAGTCAGCTGGTTGCGGCAGATCGACTCCCACAATGGCGGCACGCCAGCAAACTCTCGAGGTTCCCTTGACTGGATGGCTTTGCATTTCTCTCGGCCCGACACTCCCTGGAGCGTATTCAGCTGCTGCGTCAGCTCCTTGACTTCAACTCGAAGGCTTCGGATCTCCTTGGCTCGCTCGTTGCGCGCTTTGTTAGGGTCCTTCTTGGGCTTGCCGTCCGCAGCAAACACAACCGCCGCGATGGCATCGCCCAGTTGCGGCCGCGTCCTCCCGGACTCCACTCGGCCGCACGTGCCAAGCGGGGGCGTCGACGCCTCCAGCCACCCTTCATCTTCCAAAGCCCAATCTCCATCACGTAAAGCAGAGTGCTCCAGCAGCTGAGACGCGTCCGGAAAGTCGAGCGTGACGTCTCCCAGCGGCGAAAGAATCGCGTCCGAGGCGTCGACATCGAGGACCAGCGAGTCCGTGGGCAGCTCGGCGAGCTGCTGCAGCTCCTGCGAGGCCTCGGCGCCGTCCAGCAGCGCCAGCAAGTCGTCTAGCGCGACCTCCGGCTGCACGTCACCCATGATCAGCTCTCAAAACAAAGTATGTACTAATTTAGTGGACTTGAGGTGCAGTGCTCAGAGCTCCAGCTCACTCATGTCGTAGCTTACAACTCGCTGCGCAGCTAGATCGATCGACATCTAGCTACGGCCCAGAGACTCTCGGACGAGCTCGTCCTCGTATCGCTCGAGATCTTTGCCGATCACGTCGAGACCGAGCACGAACTCGATGACGGCGCCGATCTCGCGCTTGTCCGTCTCGGTCAGCTCTTCGTCCGACGCGTGCGTCGTGTACGGGATAAACCGGTAGCACTGGAGCAGCTGCGTGTAGCTCGCTGCTCGAGACGGGTCCGGGTCGCGCTTGCACACAACGTACACTTTTTCTCGGAACGCACAGCTGGAAAACGACTTGCTCGCGAACTCGATGGGCTCGATGAGACCCATGAGAACCACCAGCACGTAGTCTGCCTCGACGAATCGCCGCATCACTTGCCAAATGCGAAAATCACCGCGCACATTGTTGGAAAATAACTCGATCGCTAGCTTTTCGGCGATCGTGCTGTCGGACGTCTGCAACACGATGAGTGTTAGTGCACGTCCAACAATTGCGGTTCCATCACATCGCGTCACCTTTGTGGTTTTGTAATAAACTGGGCCGCGGTGCTTGTACGGGCCGCTATAGACTTTCCAAACCACCTCCGAAGTGGTGCCAAGACCGAACGGCACCATACTGGACGAAAACATGTCGACAAACCTCCCTCGCGCTCCTTCGCGCATGTGGGATCCTCGGAGCGGCTGAGCGCCTGCAGTCTCGATCCCATTCTGCGACAAAATCTCCGCGAACTCAAAGTACGCGGACTCTGCTTCGGACTTGAGCATTTCAAAAATGTGGGCGTCGGCTTCCGAGTCGGACGGGAGGGAATACACGCGCTTCGACGAGCGCATGCCGAAGCTTTCCGGGTCCTGCAACATGGCACTTCGTCAACTGCGAAGCCACATGCAGCAACGAGAAAAACGAGCTCGCACCTGTCGAGTCGCTGGCTTCTTCAACGCGCGCTGGATGCTCCGCGCCAGCTCCGCGTGCTCGTCCAGCGCCCGCCTGAGCTTGGCGTTCTCTCGCTCGGACTGAACCCTCCTCGCCATCTGGTTGCGGCAGATCGCCTCCCACAGCGGCGGCCCGCCGATGAGCTTGGCCGACACCTGGGCGTGCGCCCCCTCTCCGGGCGGGCTCTTGGCGCTCGCACTCTTAGCTGGCAGCGCCTTGAGGGCGCCGAGCTGCTGCGTAAGCTCCGACACCTGGCCGCGCAGCTCCCGGATCTGCCGCATGCGCTCGTTCCTGGCCTTGTTGGGGTCCAGCCGGCGCTTCCCGGCCTTGCCGCCGCCGCCGGAGCTGCTGCGGCCGATGGAGAACGTGCGCCCCGCCCGCTTGGCCGCTGCGAGCCCGTCGTCACCGCCCTTGGAACGCACGAGCGCCCTCGAGTCGGCGAAACTCTCGGCCTCGACGCTCCCAAAGTCGGCGCTCTCGCTGTCGGTGGGCGGCGTCTCGGGCGACGTCGGCGCGTCGACGGCCGCCTCCAGGACGTGGAGAGAGCTGGCGAGCGCCTCGGCGTCCCCGCCGTCGCCCCACGGGCCCAGCAGCTCCGCCAGGAAGTCGTCGTCCAGCGCGTGGTAGCTCATGCTGCCCAAATGGCGCTCGACTGACGCAAATCACGAGGAATTCCGTTAAATTAGTAGTTATAGGTTAACAATGAGGAATAACACTACTATAGTGATGTTGATGATTCCAGCAGCAAGGTGATGTGTGAGCGTTCATGCCCCGCATTGGTTGCTTGGAGCGGCCTGGTGAGACCCAGGACCAGCACACGTAGGCCCAACTGTTCATCTAACTTACGCTTTTGGGTTTGCTGCTTCATGCGCGTTTGCATTTGAGTTGATTCGGTGCAAACATGCAAACCCTCGACCAAGCGAGTAAAACATACCACATATTAACATTACGGTCCGTCAGCGACTCTCGTGCGGGAGCTGCCGCAGCGACCCGCGCACGAGCTCGTCCTCGAACATCTCGAGGTACACGCCGATGCTGTCAATGTTGAGCCAGAACTCGAGCAGCGCGCCGATTTCACGCTTGACGTGGTCCGACAGCACCGTGTCGGCCGCGTGGGTCGTGTACGGAGCGATGCGGTGACACTGCAGCAGCTGCGTGTACTTGGCAGGAGAGCCATCGACAGAGCTGCCGACCGCGGGCTTACACACGACGTAGCCCTTCTCGCGGATCGCACAGCTCGAGAAGGGCTTGTTGGCGAACTCCACCGGCTCGATGACACTCATCCATACAATCATGACTCGGTCGGCCTCCACGTACCGCCGCATGACCTGCCAAATGCGAAAGTCCCCGCGCATATTGTTGCCAAAGAGCTCGATGGCGAACTTTTCGATGATGGTGTTCTCGTGGGTCTCGAGCGTCTGCGGAGCGCAACAGCATCTAAGATCGTGGCGACCACGGAGAACTAACTGGGTCGATGCGTATCTGTGCTGCACGTACCTTTGCCTCTTTGTAGTACAGCGGCCCGCGGTGCTTGGACGGTCCGCTGTAGAACCGCCATACGACGTCCGACGTCACCTCGAGCTCGAACGGCAGGATAGTGCTGGAGAACATGTCGACGAAGCGGCCGTGCTGCCCCTCGTGCAGGTTGGACCCGCGGACCGGCACGGAGATCGGCCCGCCGATGCCGTTGAGCTCGAAGATGCCGTCAATTTCGTTGTAGGCTGCGTCCGCCTCGGCCACGAGCATGTCGAAGAGCTTGCCGTCCGCGTTCGAGTCGGACGGCAGCGTGTACATGCGGTTGGTCGAGTTTCCAGCGCGGTCGTCCGCCGTGGACTGCTTAGACGCACGTAACGTAACTTTCAGCCCAGCAGAGCACTACCAGCGACTGAGAGAGCCGCACCTGCGCGGCCTCGGGCTCCTTGAGCCCCTGCGCGAGGCTGTAGGCGAGCTGGAGCTGGTCCTCGAGCGCGCGCTTGAGCCGCGCGTTCTCCCTCTCGGAACGCGTCCTGCGCGAGAGCTGGTTGTGGCAGATGGCCTCCCACACGGGCGGCATACCCACTAGCTCGGACGCCACCTGGCTCACCACCCGCGCGGCCCCTCCGTCCGCGTTTGAGGCAGTTGAGGCCGTCGGCGCCCGCGGGAGCCGCGCCGTGAGCGCCTTGAGCGCGCCCATCTCGGCCGTGAGCTGCGTCACCTCGCTGCGCAGCTGCCGGATCTCGCGGATGCGCTCGTTGCGCGCCTTGTTCGGGTCGTTGCGCCGCTTCGCGTGCCTCGCGGCCGCTCCGTTCGCGCCATTAACGCCCGAGATTCGCGCGCCCGCGGGGCCCTGAGGCTCCGGGACGGCCGCAGCCTCGTCGGGCGAGCCCAGCGCCAGCTCCAGCGCCAGCGCGTGCGCCTCGCTGGCCGACCCGTCGCAGCCGCCGTCGCCGTCCCAGGACGCCAGCAGGTCGGCGAGGAACGCGCCGTCGTCCAGCTCGCCGCTCATCGAGTCGCTGCCGGCGCCGCCTTGCCCTGTCAATATAATGCGCCAGCTCAATGAGGAGAGAACGCGCGGCGATTGGCCGATAGATGGGGCTTTTGGCGCGGTGTTTTGGCCAATAGCAGATAGTTGACTGATGCCACATCAACCTGCTGACGCGTGCTCGTCAGGGCGATCTCGGCAATTTGTGCTGACGCACTGATTGGTTTGCTCGAAGAGCACGTTCGCGCCTCTGGTCCTGCTGCCTGATCCAAGCTTTCTATTTGTTCGCACACTCTACAGTTGCTAATCTTGGCGACTGGCCCACCAAAGCTCCTACAAGTACAAAAGCGTACTGGGCATAATACACGACACTCTACAAATTCGTGTATTCCCACATGAAATATGCACCGTTAACTAGCTTGCATGCTGCTCTTTCAGAGATTCACGCACAAGCTCGTCTTCGAAACCCTCTAAATATGCACCGGGATTGTCCTGCCTTATCACAAAATCGACAAGCGCGGCAATCTCGCGCTTTTCTCGATCCATAACGGATTTGTTTGCTGCATGCGTGGCTTGTGGAACAAAACGATGACACTGCTGCACTTGAGTGTAGTTCAGAGTGCTTCTGGCTTCTACATCGGCGCTGGAATCAACTGGTGTATCAGTCCGCTTGCAGACAACGTAACCTTTTTCACGGTATCCACAGCTCATAAACGGCTTGTTTGCAAACTCGACCGGTTCGACAATCCCCATCCACACGACCATTACTCGGTCCGCCTCGACATACCGGCGCATTACTTGCCAAATACGAAAATCTGCGCGAGTTTCGTTGGCGACCAGCTCAATGGCAAACTTCTCAACGATTGTGTTCTCGGATGTCTCAAGAGTCTGTTGCGCGAATGGTAGATTCGTTAATTGCATCTGTCTTTCCGAGCAGGTGCTAGCTAGTTCAGCTAGACCCACCTTTGCGGTTTTATAGTAGAGCGCGCCACGATGCTTCGATGGTCCACTGTAGAGCCGCCAAACAACCTCTGCAGTCGCTTCAAGAGGGAATGGGAGCACAGTTGCAGAAAACAAGTCGACATATTGCCCATGCTCGCCACCGCGCATCTTGGATCCGCGAACGGGCTTATGGGTTGGGCTGTCGATCCCATTGAGAGCGAAAATACCGTCAACTTCGTAGTAGGCGGCATTAGCTTCCGACACAAGCATATCGAAGATTCTTGCGTCCACATCAGAGTCGGATGGCAGCGTGTACATGCGCTTGGTAGAGGACGCAGCGAGTCTGTCGACCTCGTCCTGGTTGTGGAAGTGTCAATCGTGGCAAAACTAGTCTGTGATTGAATAACGTTTCTCACCTGCCCAAGCGCAGGTCTCTTGAGCACTCGCTCCAGCGTGTGTGCGATCTGTAGTTGCCCCTCCAGCGCTCGCTTGAGCCTCACGTTCTCCCTCTCCGATCGCACCCTCCTCGCCAGCTGGTTCCTGCAAATGGACTCCCACAGCCGCGGCGCTCCCACCAGCTCAGTCGCTTCCGGCTTCCTCACGACGTTCCTCGCCTTGACGACCTCGTCGTTCCTGGCCGTGAGCGCCTGCAGCGCGCCCAGCTGCGCCGAGAGCTCCGTCACCTCGCTCTTGAGCGCCCTCAGCGCCCTGGTGCGCTCGTTCCTGGCCTTGTTGGGGTCGTTCCGGCGCTTCCCGGCCTTCTCCTCGCCCTTCTTCCTGCCCTTCGCCCTCTTCTGTGCGTCCTTCTGGGCTCCAGCGCTCCCCTCGTCCTCATCCATCAACGCCTTCGGCCGGTCGGCGGCCGCATCGCCCTCGCCCTCGCTCGACGCGTCGCCCCAGAGCACGGCCGCAGATCCTGCGCCGGCGGAAAAAACGGCCGAGGGCAGCGCGCGCGGCTCGGGCTCGCCCGCCTGCGCGCGCTCGTCGTAGCAGTCGACCCACGAGGCCAGGAAGTCGGCCAGGAACTCGTCCTCGCTCGCAGGCACCTCCATGGCGGTGCCGCGCTGCCACGGCCGCTGCAAAACTAGTGCCCGACATCAACATTTTGAGATTTGTACTGAATTACGGAGGTTTCCGCTGGTGGAAAGGCCAGCACTTGGGGGTGACATGGACACCGGCGACGAGCTGCTGGACGGGCTGCTGGAGCTGCTGGAGCGCGACTCGGCGGCTTCCACGGGCCCCTGCGTGTCTCTAGGCGTCTACGAGGCTCATTGCGGTAGTGTGGGTCCGAATTTGGGGCTCCCGGCGGCAGAATCGAGCGTCAACGGCGCATCGGGGAGCCTCAGCAAGTCGACTTGTTGAAGCTTAAAGCGGAGTCTGCGGCTGGAGCTGACCCAAGCGCTGCTTCTCTCTCGCAGACTCAGCGGGGAAGAATCGGTACCAGCGCAAGAGCGACCCGAACCGAGTGCGCAACGCGCGGAACGCCGAAATCCGAGGGCTCAAGCGGGAGATCGACGACCTGAGCGCGCTGCTGGGCTCGCTGCAGACAGAAAGCGGCGGCAAGCGGCAGCTGAACGCGGATTCGAGTCGGCTCGGAGCGAAGAGAAGACCTGAGCAACGCAGAGAAGGGCTGGTGTGGGAGGAGGTTTGTCAAGACCAAAAACTGCAGCGGGCTCGAGCTGAGAAGGAGAATTTGAGGCTGCGGAGCGCTGTGGAGGACTTCAGCAAACGCGCGCTTTCTCTCCGTCGGTCCGCCCAGAGGTCTGCGGAAGGTTTGGTACGTGGCTGAATGCAGGTTTGACTCTCATGATCAGGGTACTTCATTGACACTGTATCTGTGTGATAATTAATTCCACAGGGAAATGTCTACCACATGCCGTCACGGCTCATCAATCGCGTGTACGAGCTCCCGATTGATCTAGACGCTGACACAGCGCTGTATAATGCGCTAGTCGAAGAAGTTGCGGTATTACGGGATGAGGCTGACGCGATGCTACAGCTCAATGGACTGGGAGAGTCAAGCTCAGAACCATGCAGTGGCGCCAATATCCATGATTGGGACAGCGGCCGCAGCCTCGACATTTTCCTCCGGAATTTCCTGCCGTTTGACTTAGACTCAAGCGACGAAGTCATCTGGCACTTTTACAGCGGCACAGGCAAGCATCGTGGTCCATTGTATTTCAAAAGTACCAAGGTATTGTACATCTTCTCGTCTCCTTGCTATGTGTAGGTTGGTGGGACTAACTTTTTTGTTTTCTTTTACCGGAACTGGCAGACTGTAGGATCGGCAAACGACATGGTGCTGGAAAAATATGCGCTCGAGCTATTTGCCAATTACATCCCGGCAGATTTTCGGTACCGCCAAGTCATGCGAAGATACAAGGAGGACGGTCGTGTCCAGATCGTCTGGGTTGGAATCGTCGAGCCATTAGAGCTAGCCAACAAATCGTTCACTCGGTTGAGATTCCAGTCCAAGGGCTACATGGTTTGCGAACCGATGAACTTCCCCTCGACACCGCAGTACACACATTTTCGGCGCTGCCAACGTTTCACTCCGTACCTAACTGGCGCCCCAAATCAAGTCGAGCTAGAGGAAGCCAAGCAAGACTTCGGCGCTATCATGGACTTCATGCTGGGCCTTGATAGTGCCAATGTGCACTTTCAGCAGTTTCAGGACGAGCTTTTGCGTCAGTCGATGAACAAACAAGGTAGCAAGCACTAATGAAGGCGACTGTATCAGGCGTAGTGAATGTGACTCGTTCTTACCTGCAGCTAGAGTGTGATGCACACCACACACGAGACGCTCATATGGAGAAAATGAGTTCGATGAGCGATGAACACTGAAGTCTGCTGTTGGAGCGGTATCTTAGAGCTGTTGGAGAATCTACGCAGGTTTCTGCACCTCGCTCCACATCTGCCAGAATTTCTGGTCCTGCACGTGCAGGCCCTGTGGGGGTCCGGATGCTGGAGACGCGTGCTCCGGGCGACCCTGAATGATGGCTCTGAGGTAGTTCATGTCGCTGCTATCGTGGTAATGAAAAGTACGCGCGCGCCGCTGACGGATCACTGACTTCAACAACTATTTCAAAAGTCAACTATATTCAAGATGATGGTCTGGGCGAAGGCAGGCAGTGCTATGCTCCTGAGTCACGCGTGACCCAAGTCAGAGAAGATAAGAGACTGCGTGAGAAGTGGTAGCAGATACTTTTTAGACAGCTCCAAGAAAATAAACGCTTGCTTATATTTTTTTAAGGAAAAGTGAACTTTCATCAATGAGCTTCTGTGTCTATGGATCAACTGAGCTAGCGATGTACCAAGAAGTTCATGTTGTAGAACGAAATTCCCGACGTTACCCCGAGCTATTTGTTGAAATGCATGGAATGAGCTCCTGGACTCATTTGTGTACTTTTCTGCGGTAGCCAGCCACAGGCCGAGCGAAAGCGTAATAGTGCATGAGGAGTCTGTCATCAACATTTGCGTGGACACCAGCACTTGCGCGGAATTGACACGTGATCTCTGTATTCTATCTCCGAGTTCAAAGCACTAGTATCGACTAGTTGAAGTGCACCGCCTCAGGAAAATCCAGTGTCCGTGAGTAGCCCAGTCTTTGTTTCCCACTGTTAGTCAAGTGGTTATACCATCCGCTGCCAAAGCCTAGTCTTTGTTTCTAGTGCAAATCTTTTTACTGTACGGTTATAAGTCGAAGCGTGTGACACAAAACCCCATCGATGGCTCACTCAGCTCACTCATTCTGACTTCATCGAGTTCACAGCAACCATGGACTACGGCGACTTGGAATTGACCATGCAGAGCTTTGGTGAGATCTTCAATATGGACGAGATGGGAAACCTCTCTCCGTCGACAACGCTTCCCGCCTCCCCATTCCCGATGGATTTCTGTGTCGAACTCGAAGAGCTGCTCTCGATCGACGTGACACAGCCAAAGAGACCAGGCCAGGCATATTCGACTTGTTCCTCTATCTCAACTCAGAGTATCTCCGATACGAGTACTTCAGACATCAAAGTACCCAGACCTCGAAGGCGAGTCACACACAAAGATCACGTCCTGAAGCTGGAGAAAGAAGCTGCCAAATTCACTATTGAGCTGGAAGAAGCGCAGGCGAGAGCCGACGAATTGGCTTTACTTCGTGCTACCTCAGGTGAGGGAATTAACAAGTGCACGAAGACTTCTTGTCACTGTCAACCAATGTGGGAAGCGATAGCAACCAAACAACGGCAGTACCGAGAAAAAACTGAGGCACAGAACGTGCATCTACGCAAGTTGCTCGAGCTGCAGAATCGATATCTACGCAATGTGCGCCGTACAATTCGAAAGCAGCCAAAGCGGATGGTGCGTTCAATTCACTCGGCTGAATTTACGAGAGCTGGATGTGCTCACCTCTTGTTGATATGGTACTAGGAGATGGCGATCGCAGCCAGCGCTATCACTCCCATCCATCAGTGTGAGCTACGGGAACTCGACCGGCCTAATAACTTTGATGATCTGTGCGGTCGGTTGAATGAGATGTATGCTCAAGTTGATCTGATCTGGGAATCATTTGACATTGCTGAGAAGCCTATCCCAAGTCGAAAGTGCCTCACAAGTACTGAAGCATTTCGCAATGACGCTCAGCTTGAGTTCATCGCGCGATCAGGCTTGCCGTTCGGGGTCGATACTGTTGTTGACACTGTGTGGAAATTCCTGGCTGATACATGTCTCCGTCAATCGTTTGTGCAGACAGCAAAGGTACGACATCGAATTGAATTGACGAAACTTCAAGCATGCTAATGCTGTGGATTGAACTTGATCTCTAGATAATTGACTCCTATGACACCACCATTCAAGTCATCATGGACACCAAACATATCTACAATGGATTTGAAGTTAATAATTCGGTCCGATGTATTACCCTTAAGCACGTTGAAGACAGCTGCGTCACATTCGTGACGGTCTCTGCCACTGAACCAGTGATAAAAGGCCAGTCAGAAGTTGAAGGCATCAAGGTCATTACAACGACGTTGCGGGTACTAAAGCATGGAAGTGGTATGCCAGATGGTTCTCGGGGTACTATCTTCGAGTCCTATTGGAGTACAAGAGTATTTGATGGCGACGGAGAGAGCAAGTGCCCGACGCGGAAGCTCGAACCGTTCATTGACTTTGGCATTGAGGCAATAGAAGCAGCGATCACGCAAGAGCACGAAGCCATCGAGGATCTTCTCGTCCAAATGTCAATCGGAGCACGTTGAAATTCATATACACTCTTCAATGACACTCCCATGTCCGATTTGTTTGTCGTGCTTCCAGATCACTCAGTATGGTCGACGTTGCACGCCAACTCGACGAACGAACACATGAGCCCGCCAGCCATAAAACGTCCAGGCTTGCCATTTGACTTCTTCCTTCGCAGTCACAAAGGGTTCGATGAGACCGAGCTGCCCGCGGCGCGCTGACAAGCGCTACGTGCGCAAGAGCGACCCGAACCGAGTTCGAACACAGCGGAACGCTGAGATCAGAGAGCTGCGGCGCGAGGCGGAAGACCTGGGGGCGTTCCTCGCAACGCTTTTTGCCGGCAGCAAGCGCGGTGCTTGTAGCAGCACACCACTTGCTGGGCTTGTGGAGGGCCCGGAGGCTGCCGTGTGGAAAGAGATTTGCGATGACCAAGAGTCCCAGAGAGCAAGAGCCGAACTTGAAAACTTCAGACTGCGTCGAGCGGTACAGGAGCACGCGAACATTGCTCGAGGCCTGCACCACAGCTTTCTCAAGTCGTCGCGGCGCCTGGTAAGATGATAATTGGTACTGAAACTTGATGAATCGACTGACAATGTGGGACGACCCTCGTGACAACATAGCGTACGAGCATGCCCGATCTCTTCTCCAGTAATCGGATATATGATATCCCCATCGACTTCGAAGATGATGAATCTCTGTTCGAGGCAATGATGAATGAAGCGGATTCTTCGCTCGATCGAATTGACGCAATTTTCGAGTTGAACGGAGTGGGGTACTCTAGCACGGAGCCCTACAGTAGCGAAAGAATTCGCGGAAACGACTTTGGGCGATATCTCGACGTTTTCCTGCATGGGATCTTGCCTTTCCCCATGAACACCACTGCCGACGTCGTCTGGCAGTTTTATAACAGCTCGGCCAAGCACCTGGGTCCATTGTACTTCAAGCGTTCAAAGGTAACGAAGAAGATTGCTCCCATTTGCACTGTTATTACAAAACTGTGACTGACGGCATTTGCTTGTTTTGGGATACTCAGGCCGTCACAACTCATGCCGACACAATTGTTGAAAAATATGCAATCGAGCAGTATGCCAACAGTATGCGTGGCGACTTTCGATACAGACTAGTAATTCGGCGTTATGTGGAGGCTAGCCGTGTAGTAGTCGTCTCACTGGGCTTTGTTGAGCCGGTAGAGCTTGCCAACAAGCCGTTCACACGATGTGGTTTTCAAACGGAAACCTACATTGTGTGTGACTCCTTACCGAACGCTCCTTCTGAGTCATTCACACGCCTGCGTCGCTGCCAGCGTTTCAGTCCAAGACAACTTGAATCACTCAACGAGATCGATTTGGAGGAGGCTAAGCAAGACTCAACTGCCATTATGGAGTTTGTGCGAAGCCTCGACATTGGGAACGTGCATCTCCAACAGTTTCAGGACGAACTTCTCCAACGCTCGCTAAATATCTAAGCAGTTGAATTGTCGCAAAGAATCACCTACCACAGTGAGAATAAGAAGTAAATCCAACAGCAGTCTTGTTGACCGCAACGATGCCCCACGTCGATAGTTTCAATTGAGTAAAGTGGACATTAACTGTTCAGGTGGCTCAATCGCAGAGAACTTTAGTGCTTTGGCGTGAAGCATTATGTTGTCTCTGCTAGACTAGACTCGTGTTGTTCTCAGCGGCTGCTGCCCCATAAAAGCCTAGCACCGAGGGCTGCAGCTGGCCAAACTTTCCTGATAGCCGCGAAGTACCAATTTACTACAAGACAAATGTGAACGTCGAAAGAACGACTGGGCCTGTGCTGCAGCTGCAATGGAATATGCTAACCTTCTCCATACAATATTCCACGTACTCAGCATGCAATAGCGATCATGATACCAGTTGTATGAACTCGAAGGCAAGTGTGAGCGTACAATCCTCTTCGAACATATTTGTAGCCCAGCGAGAGCTTACCGGTCGATATCAACCTGGTACTGTATGATGTGCCCAGAACCGCTGTCACAAGTCACAAGAATACCGGTATTCATTTTCCAAGCCTCCTGACGACCATGAGCGCTGCCGACAAGGGCGACGAGTTGCTCGACGGGCTCCTGGAGCTGCTGGCGGGCTCGAGCGAGTCTCCAGGCGCCCACTCGCTTCAGGCGTCGGGAGTAAGCGTCCAGGCCTCGTTGCGGCGTGAGCTCCACAGTAGTTGCGCGCGGATGTGGCCGTGCTGGGTCGCTCATTCGCCAGCGTGCGTGTAGCTCCTGGGAAGAAGAAGACGTACGAGCGCAAGACGGACCCGAACCGCGTGCGCAACCAGCGCAACGCGGAGATCCGCGGGCTCAAGCGCGAGATCGGCGACTTGGGCTCGCTCGTGCGCGAGCTGCAGATGGAGGACAGGAGCAAGCGGAGATTACTGGAGGCGGCACCTCAAACGAGGAGCAACGCAGCTGCAGGCAGAGAAGAGCTCGTCTGGGAGGAGGTCTGCCGTGACCAGCAGCGACAGAGAGTGCGCGCCGAGAGAGAAAACCTGCGATTGCGGAGCGCTGTGGACGACTACAGGAAGCGCGCGGTGGCTTTGAGGCGATCGCTGGTGAGATCTGTCGAGGCTATGGTACGTGGCTGCGTGGCTGCCACCGTTCGACAACGTGCAAACCTTTCTAACAGGTCATGACGCTAAACAGCGTAGCTCGAGCATGCTGCACGCACGCTTCACCAATCGGGTGTACGGGTTGCCTATTGATCTGGAAGCGGACGGCGCGTTGTACAACGAATTGGCAGCGGAAATATCTGAATTGCGCGGCGAAGCCGAGAAGATGTTCGAGCTCAACGGGTTGGGAGCACCCAGCTTAGAGCCTTGCAGCGGCTCAAACATTCACCACTTCGGCAAGGAGCGAAGTCTCGACATGTTTCTTCGCGGCTTCCTACCGTATGACCTGGATGCTGCCGACGACGTAATTTGGCAAATCTACAGGGGATCAGGCAAGCACCGAGGTCCGTTGTACTTCAAGAGCTCTAAGGTATTCCCACGTTACACTCAAATGAATTGACGAAATGGTGTGGCGCTGACTCAACCATTGTATTGCTGTTAGGCTCCCTCCGAAGACACTGTGCTCGAAAAATTTGCGCTTGAATTGTTCACGGAGCACACTCGTGCTGATTTTCGCTACCGCCAGGTCGTTCGGCGGTTCAAGGAGGGTGACCGAGTCGTGATCGTATGGATCGAGGTAGTCGAACCGCTAGAACTCGCCAACAAATCATTTACTCGGTGCGGATTTCGAGCCAAAGGCTACATGGTATGTGAGCCCATGAACTTCCCAGGGATGCCGGCATACACGCATTTCCGACGCTGTCAACGATTTACACCCTATCTAACCGACATAGCGAATGGCACCGAGCTGGGGGAAGCCAAGCAAGATTTTAGTGCACTCATCAACTTCATTGTAAGCCTAGACACTGCCAATGTGCATTTTCAGCAGTTTCAGGACGAGTTGCTCCATCGGTCATTGAGCATCAGACAATAGAAATAAAGCTGAAAATCTAGGAGGTGGAAAACGGGAAAGCCGAAGTCTTGAGGGGGCGTCGACTGTGACCTCGAGCACACGAGACGTAGTGCCTTTAAGCTGGAAGAAACGAGGGAGCGATCTTATCGGTGCGACTCTACGGACACAACCGGCTTGCGTTTCATCGGCTCTCCTTGAAGTTGCCGCTCAATCCCTGGGCTCCCCGACGTGTATAAACGCTTACCAGTACTTACATATGCATGATGCAGTAACACACATGCGGATCGTCAAGATCGGCAAACTTATACGTGTGAGTTCTTCTTCAGTGCTTGGTCCAGCAGCACGTTCTCAATCATCTCGTGACTTGCCGTGATGTTGGCAGCGGTAGAGCTCAGCACAAACTCAGTCAATGCTCCCGCTTGCTCGTCCTCGTTCAACGACTTGTCGGACAGGTCTGGAGTGATGATGTAGCACGTTTGCAGCAGCGTAAAATCCTGTGACATCGTCGATGGCGGCTTGACGACGACATAGCCCTTCTCCGTGAAATTGATCCCCGATAGCGGCTTATTCGAGAACTCGAGGGGCTCAATGCGAGAGCGCCAGACGATCACGACTCGATCCTTCTCCACGTAGCGCCGCAAGATCTGCTTGACGTGGAAGTCTGCACGGCTGTTGTTGGCATGCATCTCGAGACCGAATCGCTCCACCATCGTGTCCTGAGTCGTTGCAAAGTCCTCGGATGTCTTGGAATAATACGAACGCGCAAGACGCGTCGCGTTGTGCTCCGTACCCTTGAAATGCTGCCACACTGCCTCGCCCGTTGTGCGCATGTCAAACGGTAATACCTTGTTGGCGAATACCTCGAGGTACATGCCGTTCACACCGTCGCGAACCTGAGCATCGCGATGGGACGTCTCCATGTGGTCGAGGCCGTTGGCCTCGAATACCGCGTCGACCTCTTTGTACGAAGTTTCGACGCCTGCAAGCAGCACGTCGTAGATTGAGGTGTCCGCTTGGGCGTTCGTGGGTGGTAGATGAACGCGCTTGGTGCGCTTACTTCCGCACGTTTCCATGGCCTATTCATAGCAATTTGATGAGGATCATAATCCGTGTAAAAAGGTGCGATTCTCTCTGCACAACGTACGCGTAGCGTTTCCCGCTTCTTGAGCAACTTCTCCATGCTCTTGGCGATCTTGATCTGCCCCTCCAGGATGAGCTTTAGCCGGATGTTCTCACGCTCTGCCTTGATGCGCTGCTCGAGCTGTCGCGCGCACATGTCCTGCCAGACCTTGGGCACGACAAACTGCGCCGATCCCGCCGACGCCATCGAGTGCTGCGTCTTCTGCGCCTTGATGTTGCCTGTGCAGGCGGAGCGGACGATGGAGGACCTGTCGTAGCTGGGCTCTGCCGCGGCGGCTAGCGATCGCTTCTGGCCCAGCCGCATGGGGATGGCCGCGGGGTTTCCGCCCGGCGCCTGGTTGCTGTGCACGAGCTGCAGCTGCTCCTCCATCTCCTTGACCTTCTGGCGCAGGTAGATGAGCTCCTGCCTGCGCTCGTCACGCGCGCGGTTGGGATTGTAGTTGAGCGGCTTCTTGCCCGCGGGCTTCTTGGCGAGCGCCCTGGACGCGGGCGCCGCGGGCACGACCATGCGGTTGTGCGTGGCCTTGGCCTGGTCCGCGGCCGTCTGCTGGCGCAGCTGCACGAGCCTCGAGGGCGCCGACATCGCGAGGCTCTGGCGCTGCTGAGGGGCCTCGCCGGCTGGCTGGCGCTCGATCTGGAGCTGCAGCCGCGGCGACAGGCGCACGGGCGAGGGCGGCGCGATGCCCGCGGCCTCGGCCAGCGAGATGTCGAGCAGCGAGGAGGTGCTGAGCGTCTCGAGCAGCTCGCTCGGGTCGTATTCGAGGCTGTCGCTGCTGTTTGACGGGACCGGGGGCAGCTTGCCGCCCAGCCAGCCGCCCGCGTCCAGCAGCAGCGCCGAGGACTCGAGCAGCATGGGCATGTCGTCCAGGTACGAGAGCGCGGCGGCCAGCGACTCGGCCTCGGCGTCGGGCGTCATCTCCGGCTGCAGGACTGCGAGACAGGCGGCGAGTCTGGAAATGGGCAACGGGCGGTCGGGACAGCGACTTATGGGGGCGAGACGGGAGGGAGTGTTTGCGAGATGCTTGACTAGAATAAAGTATGGGTAAACGCGCGGTTCAGAGGACTGGGGGAGAAAACAGCGGGGATGAGTGAGCGCGCCAAGCAGGCGCCTGCGTCTGGAGCCTTGCGGGACGTATTCATCATGGACCAACTGCGGACTCTTCTTGTGGCCGCGTGGGACGCGCGTTTGGGCATTCGGCGACGGTCAACGTGTCGTTGGTCGTCGCCAATGTAGAGTGCGATGTCAAGATTCCCACAATGGACCAAGCAAGAATCGCCACTATGAACGGTCACCACAGTATGGCGAATTGCACTCAGTCACCTTGGTCAATCGCCAGAACGAGCGCCATGAGCGGCTGAATGGGAGCGGGCCCGCGCACAATCACAGAGCGAGGAGAACAGACGAGCGCCATGATGCGAGACCGGCTGGTGAAGGTCGCAGCGCTCTGCCATCACCAGCTTGCGCGGCACCGCGAGCCGCAAAAGTAATCGCACGATATGCGCGTCGCGGTACTTCCGCCTTCCTCCCCATCCACCATCCCACCGCATCACGATGGAGCTGCTGCTGCAGCCGGACGAGGACGCGAGCGAGTTCTTCGCGTCGGCGCTGTCGATCCTGGACGGGCTGCCGCCCCTGCAGTCTGAGCCGGGCGCGCCACTGCTGGAGCTCGCGTGGGACGGGCAGGAGCTGGCGCCGCCCCCGCTGCTCTCGACCAGCAGCGACGACGACGGCGACTCGGCCATCGCTTCCGCTTCTAATGCTGCTGCTGTTGATGCTGCTGGGCCGATAGAGCTAAACGCGGCAGTGGCGCTCAAGCCGGTGGCGACGCGCGGGCCCAAGGCGCAGGCGGCGCTGCTGCAGCGGCTGGGGGCAGACAAGCGCCGGCCCGGGCGAAAGCAGCTGATCCACTCCAACTCGAACAAGGCGCGCGACGAGCGCAAGCTCGAGCTCCTCTACCTGCGCCAGAAGGTGCAGGACATGGAGCAGCAGCTGCGCACGCTGCAGGCCAGCAGGCTGCCCGCGGGCCGCAAGCGCGTTCGAGACGCGGGGGCGCGCTCTGCTGCCGGAGAAGAAGCTGGTGGTGGCGCTGGTCCCGTCGCTCCAAGAGCGCTAGTGGCGCGCGGAAGCTCGTTCCTGAGCAGCCATGAGGAGGCGGCGCTGGCGCTGCACGCGGACCAGCCTCAGGTGTGGAAGGCCATGTGTCTCCGCCAGATCCAGCACCGTGCCAAGGCAGAGCGCGAGAATGTGCGGCTCAAGCGCGTGCTGGAAGGGCAGATCAAGATCGCCAAGAGTATGGAGAAGCTGCTCCGAAAACCGACCGAGGTACGAAACACTTTCAATGGCATGTGTTACTTTCAACCTAACCAGGGTATAAACCGTCATGCAGCACATCGGCGCCTCGCTCAGCAAGCGCTCCAAGTCGCTGCACGTACCACCGACAGACCCTGCAGTGGATAACCTCATTTTCCAGCGACTGCTGTCTGGCATTGATGCCACTTATCGCGAGGTTGACGACGTTTTCCAAATGAACGGCCTCACCACACTGGAGACATCCCATCGAGGCGCACAAATGCGCGAAGGGCCCCAAGGCCTCTACCTCGATGTGTTTGTGAACAGTGTGCTCCCATTCGATATGCACTCGACTGCAGACGCTGTATGGGAGCACTACAAGGGGCCACAGAAGCATCACGGCTCGTTGTACGAAAAAACGGCGCAGGTGCGAACGCTGGTGGTTTCAACAGAAAGTATGTATCTGCTGTACCTTACCCCATTTTCTTTTGTGTTCACAGACATTTGAGCCTACAGAAGACACCATCCTCGAGAACTTTGTGCTGGAGCTGTTTGCAAACAACACGCTCGCAGATTTTCGAGTGTGGCAGGTCGTGCGGCGCTTCATGGAAGACGACCGCGTCGTGATTGTGTGGGTCTCGGACGTCGTTCCGGTCGAAGTCGCCCACAAACAGTTCTCAGGTATCGGTTTCCAGGAGAAGGGGTACGTCGTGTGCAAGCGGCCCCGGTCGACGGCGGAGAGCTCGCCCGACGCGTTCACCGCCGTGCAAGTGTGCTACCGCATCACTCCGCATGCAACAGCCCCGGGTGGGACGCCAGGGGCTCGCCCAACACCCAGCTCCACGAAGGACATCGGCGCATTGACCGAGTTCGTCCTGGGCACGACCGAGATGAACGTCGTCGCTCACCAGGAGCTGATCGAGAACGTGCTGCTGGAGCAGGCGTTCAAGTGCCGCGGGCTCCGGTAGCTCCCGCCCGCGAGCAGATATGTAGAGCAGGTCTGCGTCTGGTGTTCAGTGTATGGGTCGTTGCGTTGCTTGGTGTGCGTGTCAAACTGCTGCATTGTGCCGACAGCGATTGCTTGTCTAACGTGTAGCCATGTCAATTGCGCAAGAATTAATCGTGATCATGATCAATTCCGTGTTTATATGAATTCCAATCGCACATGCTGGCAGTTTTTCCGTTCACTATCACCGCTTTTCGTAATAAATCGCTTCTGCGGTATGGCTCGGTGCCGCCCAGAAAGACACACTCATCTGCCATTCCTGGCGACGAACGCCGCGCTCACTTTCTCTCTCTGCAGGCGACGGCCATGGCACTGCAGCTGGACGAGGAGGAGACCGAGTTCTTCTCGGCCGCCATGTCCTTCCTGGACGACTTCCCGGACCAGCAGCTGCACCTGCAGCCGCTTCAGCCGCACACCAGTCGCCTACATCCGCACGACCATCAGCAGCAGCAGCAGCTCCTTCACCATCAACATCATCAGCTCTATCAGCAGCAACACCAGCAGCAGCATGTCCTCCATCAAGCGCCGCGGTTCGAGCAGCTCCCGGACGCGGTCCTGCCGCCCAACGTGGCTGTGCACAGCGACGACGACGGATCGCTGGCGTCGCTGGACGGCGTGGAGCTCCAGGGCCTCACGGAGATGTGCTTTCCGACGACGCAGAGCGACCAAGCGCTCGCTACTACTAGAGCGCAGGAGCCCGTCGACGCTGGAGCAAGTGCTGCGTTGACGTGGGAGGCGGCGCTCACCACCATCAGCAAGGCCTACGAGCCGGTCAACCCGACGTCGCCCGTGGTCGCCAGCTCAACAGGATCGTCTCCTGCCAACATCAAAGCTTGTGGGCGCCCGCGGTCTGCGTCGAGATCACGAGCTAAGAGCAAGGACAAGGCCCCGACGGAGCGGAGCAAGCCCAAGTCGCACCTGCCGTACAATCCCAACAAGGCGCGCGACGAACGCAAGCTCGAGCTCATCTATCTGCGCAAGAAGGTGAAAGAGATGGAGGAGCAGCTCGAGACACTGCAGGATACAAGGGACCCCAAATCTGTCAGTGAAGCAGTGAACGGTGTTCGTCGCAAGCGCTTACTTGGGGCCAGCACGTCCAGCAAACCAGTCCTTGGCGTGTCAACGATCGCTGTTCCGCCTTCTTCTGGTATATCGGACGGAACTGAATCCTCTTTGCCAAGTGTGTGGAAGGAGTTGTGTCTACGGCAACTTCAGCGGCGTGTCAAAGCCGAACGCGAGAACTCTCGGCTCAAGAGGGAGCTTGAAAGCCAGATCAAGGTAGCCAAGGGCATGGAGAAGCTTTTGAATCGTCCCAGCAGCATCAAGGTGTGCATGCCCAGGTGCTCTTTTTAGATTCATTTTTTCGTTCTAATTATCCTTGATTTGCACAGGAGGAGAAGAACCCACAGCACAAGCGTGCGAGAAGCGTTCATGTCCCGCCAACGGATCCAATGGCGGATGCTGCGATCTTCGATGAGCTTATTGCTGGCGCGGAAGCTTCGTACCATGATGTTGACGCTGTCTTCAAGGAGGTCGGACTTTCAGACCTCGAGACAGCACGTCGTGGTGCGCATGTCCGCGAGGGTGACAAGGGTATGTACTTGGACATATTTGCGAACAGCGTACTTCCATTCGACATGCGCTCGACGGGCGAGGCTGTATGGGAGTACTTCAAGGGTCTACGCAAGCATCGCGGCCCGCTCTACCAGAAAACCATGAAGGTACGAGCAATCTTGTTTACACTAGGAAAACTTTGCGACCATTCGACTGATATTGATCCTAACTGCCTACAGAGTCTCGAGCCGACGGAGGACACCATTATCGAAAATTTTGCGCTCGAACTTTTTGCCAACAATACGCGCGCGGATTTTCGTATTCGTCAGGTTGTCAAGCGGTTTGTGGAAGAAGACCGTGTCATGGTTGTTTGGACGGCACACGTTGAGCCAATCTCAGTTGCCAACGAGATTTTTTCTGGCTTTGGCTTCCGCGAAAAAGCATACGTTGTCTGCAAGCGCCCGCCATCGACTGCCAACTCGTCTTCATCCGGGTCGTTCACGCTGCTTCAGCGTTGCTTGCGCATCACACCGCATGCAATTGTTAAGCAAGAGCACTCAAACTCATCCGACTTATGCAGCCAGACAGCAACTCGTCGTCTCGACAGCGCGACAGTTGGTACGCTGACGGAGTTCGTGCTGAGCTTGTGCGCTGCCGACATGGCCGCTGACCAAGAGCTTATCGAGAATGTGCTTGTCGACCAAGCGATCAATCAGCACACAGCTCCGCAGCGGTAAAGAAACCAATATAGTGATGATTGCTGTTAAGACGTCTTGAATCGTTGGCACGATTGGTTTCCCCGAAACGTGAAATGCAAACGATCTCCATGTTTTCACAACATTATCATCGGGACGCAGTCGTGAAGTATGCAAAAAGGCTGAAAGTGCATCTTCTAGCGAAGATGGCGCGCCGAATGGAAGACGCTGTTCGAGATAACCATCGTTGAATGGTACTCCGCACGAGCACGCTCGACAAAAGCAGCTGTGATTACTGCCAGCTGCACGTGACACTCGTCGCTTGGTACCTCTTCACGCTCCAGGCGACTTGTAAAAGACGATAGCAGTGCGAATAACTCGTCCGTAAAATCAGGCTTGCGGTGGAACGGGGTTGAAAACGTCGCCATTTTCCGACTGGTGAGCAGATATTGAGAGATGACACGGCAATCCGGGCAATGGTCCCCGGAGCCAACGCATTTGTAGACATCGGTCTCGAGCTGGCGGGCCATTGTTTTTGAGCACTTCATCATGATATTTTGCGAGAAAACTTGGTGGTGAATGGAGGCGATGGAGGGTGGTGGTGTTGCTCAACTTCGCTCCTTGGGCTCTTTGGAGATATTCGGAAAATGAAGGACAGCAACCAACGACTTGCATCAAAGCGTCTAATCTTCACGAGGAACATTTCCGATTAGAAGCGATTGACCGATTGACGCTTCTAATCCGTATGGGGACCATGTCTGTTTAGAAGCGAGCTAATTCACTGTACCACTGTTGCGTCGGCGTATCGTTCGATTTGTAATTTGAAAAAATTGAAAATCGGTTCTGCTGCATTCCTATCATGGCAGAGGAGCTCAATGACGAGCGGTTATCAGAGCTCCTGGTGACTCTGCAAGACGCCGACGTCCCGCTGGTCGGTGCTTTGCTCGACGAGCCTCCGGAGACACGAGATGACGGAGAGCTCGTGGTCGACGCGCTGTACGCCCCGATGCTGGCGCTGGACGACTGCTTCCGCCAGTTGCCAGACGCGGGTGTGGACATCGAGGGAGTTCTACAGGACACAACGAGCGCAAGTGGAGGGCGGCGGAAGTCCAGTGGCGTGCTGAGGCTGAAGCGGCAGTCGAACCCCAACAAGGCTCGCGATGCGCGGGGCGTCGAAATCGTCCTGCTGCGCGGGAAGGTCAGCGAGATGGAGAAGGAGCTCGAGACGCTTCGCGCGCACAAGAGCGCCGAAAGGCAGGGAAACCACCCAGACGCCACGTTGATCGACTCCGAACGCTCGACCGAGCACTACGAAGCCGATCTGTCTCGCCAACGATTGACCAATGCGTGGAAAGAGCTTTGTCTGCGCCAGATTCATCGACGGATGAAAGCCGAGCGAGAGAACTCCCGCCTCAAACGCGCGCTCGAGGGGCAACTAAAGGCCTCGATCACGATCCAACGGCTTCTTGACCGACCTGCCGGGGCCAACGTATGCCTCTTTCCTTTGACTCCGCCAATCCTGACTAACATTCATTTGTTGGTACGCAGCCAGACGAGCTACCGAAGAAGCGTTCTCGAGTAGCAAGTATTCCCCCCACTGACCCAGACGCAGACCGTGTCGTATTTACGCACTTATTATCCGAGGCCGACACCTTGCTGCACGAAATCGACTTGGTATTGGAGGAGAATGGCATTTTCCAATCCGATACGAGATTTTGCGGAGCGAAGATGCGCGAACGAAGTGGTGGGCTCTTCCTCGACGTGTTCGCAACGAGCATTCTTCCGTTCGATGTGAATCGAACTGCTAACGCTGTGTGGAAGCACTACACAAGCACACAGAAGCATTTTGGGTCGGTCTACGAAAAAACGACGCAGGTGAGGACAGTGTGTTTTAACGCCAACACAGAATACTTATCGATCCGTGCGTGCCTGTTTCGTGATAATACAGCAACCGAACGACGATACAATCATTGAAAACTTTGCCATGGGAGTGCCATCAAGCAGCATCCAAGCTGACTTTCGGATGCGACAGGTCTTCAAGCGATGGGTAACTGCCGAGCGTGTCGTGATTGTTTGGACTACCGACGGAGAACCGATCGAGTACATGAACAAAATGACCAATTTTGGCTTCCACGAGCGCGGCTACATTGTGTGCCGACCTCCGGTAGCTAACCAAGTCGAGTCGACCACAGTACTACAGATTTGTCACCGTATCTCACCGTACGAGTTGATGGAACTGCAGCTTACTTCAACGCCGTCCGCATCAGCGACTGGGTCTACGAATGCCCCAGCCAAGACAATTAACAGACTTCGCAAAGCCGACGTAGACGCCATTGCTCAGTTCACCTTGAGCTCTATTGACCTCGAACTGAAGGCAAATCAAGAGCACATCGAGAATCTCTTGCTGGACGACACACGGTCGGGTTTACGGACACCAATTCCATAGTTGTGTGCAAACTACGCGTACGGTTGTAGACCTTAGTCGCAAAGCCTTTGTGAGGGTGTACTGTGTAGTCTTTTCATCGTTCTTGATTGACTCAGGACACTGGCATCATAAACGAGCCATTTGCATCCTATCAAGTCGCGCGCGAGGAATGACCGCATCAACCAATGCATTATTGTAGCGCACCCGCCGACGTGGTGTTGGGGAATATTGTTCATGAATCGTCATTTTTCAAATCGTATCCGCCTTCAACAGCAACAACAACTACTACTTCCCACGTACCACCACCATCGCAACCATCATGCTGCGCCAGATCATCCCTGTCAAGATCGATCCTGCTACGCACCACGCCAACGCGTCGTCGCTCGCCCCTCGGGTCTCGTGCTCCTTCACCGAGTTCCAGCGCCTCGAGTCGGCTATCGCCGGTTGCATTGGCTCCGGCAGCCACTGCTCTGAATGTAATCGGGTCGCGCAGTACATCAGCAACTTCCGTCAACGCCCGCACCTCGTTCACGT